>JANHGD010002096.1:82795-93578 GCA_027560375.1 Imantodes cenchoa
AAGTGAGTTTTGCCCCATTTTACGACCTTTCTTGCCACAGTTGTTAAGTGAATCACTGCAGTTGTTAAGTTAGTAACACACTTGTTAAGTGAATCTGGATTCCCATTGACTTTGCTTGTCAGAAGGTCACAAAAGGTGATTACATGACCTTAGGACACAGCAACAGTCATAAATACAAGCCAATTGCAAAGCATCTGGATTTTGATTTCATGACCATGAGGATGCTGCAATGATCATAAAGATGGAAAATGGTCAAAAGTCACTTTTTTCAGTGCCTTGTAACTTTGAACTACAAAGATTGAGGACTACCTATACATGTTGGCGGGATAATAGACAATTTTAACATAAAACTATTTCCCAAATTATTGAGACTTCAAGCCACTGGCAGCTTTACTTGTCAAAAGTAGTTAAATGAAAATATAATGCAAAATCTGGTACACAGAAGCAGACATGATATGCCAAAAACTCAACAATTAGCTCCTATTAACAATTTAGCTCATGTAATAAAACAATACAAATATGCATTCTACAGCTTATTAACATTTTGCATAACTGACCAGTGGTAATCATGTGTCATGTTAAATATCAGTCTTCACACTTCTTGTGATTTTAAAATCTCTATTTGAATTTTAAATTATATCAAAACCTTTATGGTTCCTAAATACGTAGAAATGTGCCATTAGTATGGACAGAAGACTCATCCATTTTTAAAAAGAATTTTGATGAAAGGTATTATGCAATAGTAAAAATAAGCATAAAAGAAAAACAGCAAAGAAACAAAGAAACAAGAGGGGAAAAAAGTAAAGGATCAGCTTCCAATCTTTTTGAAGCAATTCAAATAAATGTATCATCTATCCTTCCTATTTCAGATATCATAGTTCCCTTCAAGATTCACTCATTTCCCATTAGACCCATGAACCATTCATCTTGAATGCTGTGTTTTCCAACCACAAATTTCTATGCTATTTATACACACTTTTCTCAGCCAGCACAGGACATTATGTCCTAAGTGTGACAGAAAGATTTTCATTGGATTTGCATCCCATATTAAACTTGGTTAAGAAGCATGCACATGTTGGGGGAGATCCTGCATGCCTGAGGGAGAGAACACACTTGGTCTGTCAGAACTCACCTGCTGCCTAGCACAGAAAAATATAAAGTAGGATTCTGTCAAGCCATGGAAAAGTTGCTGATTTTAAAACCCATCAGCTGTCAGAAGGATATCAAAGGGTGAAGAATAGATATTCTGTATCTCCCAGAATCACTCCGTTTATTCCATGTTAGAGACATACTGATGACATAAAAATATTGCCTAAGGCAGTGATGGCGAACTTATGGCACGGATGCCACAGGTGGCACACGAAGCCATATCTGCCGGCACCTGAGCCATTGCCCTAGCTCAGCTCCAGCACGCATGTGTGCACCGGCCAGCTGATTTTTGGCTCACGTGGAGACTCCGGGTGTTTTCTGCCTCTGGTGGGCCTCTGGGGAGGGGGCGGGAGAGGGCGTTTTCATCCTTCCCAGGCTCTAGGGAAGCCTTTGGAGCCTGGGGAGGGCGAAAAACGGACTCACTCGAAGTCAAAAAATGGGGGAGCGGGTGGGATCGTGCGCACATGCATGGGGCTGGGCAGCATTGAATTATGGTGTGGGCACTCAAGCATGTGCTATAGCGTGTGCGCACACGTTTTCGGCACCCGGGGAAAAAGAGGTTCGTCCTCACTGGCCTAAGGCATGCAATTATAGTTAAATATATACATGCTAATTTTAAATACATTAAGACTGACAATGGATGGTCTTTGCAGAGAAAAAAGATAGAAGGTAATATGTTGGTCACCATCTTGTGTTCCTGAAGGAAAGGCAAGCTCTAACTCTAAATAGGCAGTCTTTGTGGAAGTGTAATATTTAGGTCATGCATCATTGAGATCCAGTTTGGTAGAGGTGTCGGGCTACAATGCAGAAAAGAAGAAGTTTTAGTCATCTTTTAGGAATGAAAGCCAGCTGGGTGATTTTGGGCCATTTACTTGATAGGGTTGTTGTGGACAAAGAAAGGAAGGAGGAGTGTTAGGTACATATGCTGCCTTGTTTTGCCAAAAAATATCAAGGGGGGGGGAATCTAATAATTAATAAATGGAGACAATGTAGCACTAAGCGTGCTCCTCTACATAGCTTTTTGGCTTACCTTATGTAAAAGTACAGTCTGAAGACAATACCACTCATTGCACTGCTATGTTTTCAAATCCTTTTCTAAAATCGCTCATACCAAGTTTGTTTTCCCCACTGATTCTGCAAATTGAACTATTAAAGTTTATCAAGAAAGGGAAACAGAACAACAGAGGAACTTTTGAATGTGATGGGTTATTTGGACTACAATATGTAAAACGTAACTTTATAGTGCAGCCGTTGTATATTAAAGTATGCTGAAATTAGCAGTTCATGTGAAATGCAACTTTGTAAAAAGTATAATACAGGTGTATCCAATCCGCAGCCCATGGGCCACAAGTTATTTTTATATATTAACTATATTGTGTTATATTGCTTGTCAGAAGGTTGCAAAAGTTGTCATGTGACCTATGACACTGCAACTGCATTAATATGAACCAGTTGCCAAGCATCTGAGTTTTGATGACAAGATCAAGGGGATGCTGCAAAGGTTGTATCTGTGAAAAACAGACATACGTCACTTTTTTCACTGCCATTGCAATTTCCAACGGTCACTAAATGATTTTTTGTAAGTCGATGACTACCTGTACTTTATATACGGCCCAAGACAATTTCTCTTCATTCATGGTGATCCAGGCAAGCCAAAAAGTTGGACAACCATGGTATAATTATAATACAATAAGAACCTGGGTTTTTATTTCCTTAAATCAGATGAATTGCAGATCTGTTGTCCTGCCTCTTTTTCTCACTCCAACAGTAAATTCATACTTAAATGTTTGTGTTTCACATCTGAATAGATGTAATAGAAGTATTGTATTTACCTGGGAATCAATTTCACCGACAGAGATTATATCCTTTCTTTTAGGAGAATATTATTAAAGAAAATCTCACTTCTACCTTCTTACCGAAAGTGAGAGGCAGGCAGCGTCCCAATTATTTATAAAATATATCCAATAGAATGGAATAGAATAGAATAGAATGGAATAGAATAGAATGGAATAGAATAGAACGGAACGGAACGGAACGGAATGGAATAGCAGAGTTAGAAGGGACCTTGGAGGTCTTCTAGTCCAACCCCTGCTTAGGCAGGAAACCCTACACTACTTCAGACAAACGGTTATCCAACATCTTCTTTAAAACTTCCAGCGTTGGAGCATTCACAACTTCTGGAGGCAAGCCGTTCCACGAATTAATTGTTCTAATTGTCAGGAAATTTCTCCTAGCTCTAAATTGTTTCTCTTTAACAGACCATACATGTAATGTTTGGCTGCTGAGGTTGCTTTTGAGGGGAAGAATGAAAACCTTCTCCAACCCACCCGGCTGTTAGCGGCCGCCGACACTCTGCCATCCAGGAGTTCAGCCTGCGCCGATCCCAGGGGAAACCTTCGGGCTGGGATTTCCCGGCGCGAGAGCGCCCCCTGCCGGCTCTTATTTGTCTCCGGATTAGAGAACGGGCGGGCGAGCGAGCGAGCGAGCGAGCGGCCGCCGCCACCTGCCGACTCCTCGCGTGGGGTTTTCTCCAAAAGCCGGTCGACCCTTAGTTGGCTTGTCGCCCGAAGCTGTCAGGAGCAAGTCACGAAATGCCGCCGCCTCACCAAAGTCGAAGCGAGCTGTGATTGGCGTGCGCAGCTGGGGGAAGAGGCGGGGGGGGGAGCGGACGGCGGGGCGGAGAAGGGGAGACGGGCCAGGGCAGCGCCAGCGCCGGCGAAAAGAGGCCTTGGGGCTCCGCTGGCTGGCGTTCCCGCAGCGGTGGCGGGCACGTGGTCGTAGCCGGGGCAGGGTCGGTGGTGGTGGTGGTGGTGGTGGTGGTAACCCACGCCAGCCATGCTGTCCAGGAAGGGGATCATCCCGGAGGAATACGTGTTGACCCGGTTGGCCGAGGATGTCCCAGATCACACGCGCCACCGGACCCGGGAGCGACGGGCCCGGTTCGTGGGCAAAAACGGGGCGTGCAATGTGGCGCACAAGAACATCCGGGAGCAGGGCCGCTTCCTGCAGGACGTCTTCACCACCCTGGTGGACCTGAAGTGGCCCCACACGCTAATCATCTTCACCATGACCTTCCTGTGCAGCTGGCTGCTCTTCGCTATGATCTGGTGGCTCATCGCCTTCGCCCACGGGGATTTGGACTACAACACCCAGCAGCTGCGCCTTGCAGCCGGGCTGGAGGGTCGGGAGGCGCCGCTCCCTTTTGTGCCCTGCGTAACCGGCATCCAGTCCTTCACCTCCGCCTTCCTCTTGTCCATCGAGGTGCAGGTGACCATCGGCTTCGGGGGCCGCATGGTGACCGAGGAATGCCCCCTCGCCATCCTCATCCTCATCGTGCAGAACATCGTGGGGCTGCTGATCAACGCCATCATGCTGGGCTGCATCTTCATGAAGACCTCGCAGGCGCACCGCCGCGCCGAGACGCTCATCTTCAGTAAGCACGCCGTGATCGCCCTCCGCGCGGGGAAGCTCTGCTTCATGCTGCGCGTGGGCGACCTGCGCAAGAGCATGATCATCAGCGCCACCATCCGCATGCAGGTGGTGAAGAAGACCACCAGCCAGGAAGGCGAAGTGATGCCCCTCAACCAGATCGAGATCCAGATGGAGAACCCGGTGGGGGGCAATAGCATCTTCTTGGTCTCCCCGCTCATCATCTACCACGTGATAGACAAGAATAGCCCCCTGTACGATGTAGCCCCCACCAGCTTCACTCACCACGAGGACTTGGAGGTGATTGTCATCCTGGAAGGGGTGGTGGAAACCACTGGCATCACCACCCAAGCCAGGACCTCCTACCTAGCCGATGAAATACTTTGGGGCCAGAGGTTTGTGCCTATTGTGACAGAGGAGGATGGACAATACTCCGTAGACTATTCCAAGTTTGGCAACACCGTGAAGGTGCCCACTCCAAACTGCACAGCCAAACAGCTGGAAGAAGACCGGAGTATCATGGACACTATCATCTTATCACCCAAAGGCACCATCAGGAAACGGTCTGTTAGGTTAAAGCCCAAATTCACCATATCTGAGGAGACCTTATGACAACTCTGTGGACTTGCCTGTGATAGCAGGCATAAAAGACTTGGAGGCAGCCTCTGTTTCATTTTTCAGGTTGGTTCCATCGGTATATGGACTATATTTAATGTTTGTGGTGCAAGGCAAAGTGTGTGACTCAGGGTAACGTCAGGAAAACTGAGCATGCATAAAGCTTTCTTATGTACTGTATTTGCACTTGAGATAGGTAAACCTCTCAAGAAGATAGACGTCTCTTGCTTTTTTTTCTTGAGAAATTATTTTCTATGTTTGGAATTGGATTATTTCTTTTTCCACAATTGAAAAGGCACTATTTATACTTTAAAAATCAGCTATTTATACTTAGGAAAAAACAGTATACGTGCAAGAGTGCCCATTGATGTGGCGATGCTTAACTGAATGAATAAATGTATTGATTCAATTCATAAATGATAACCGCATGCTTTCTTTTATTGCCAGCGAATTAGGAGATATAGTGGCTTGTGGGATGCAATAGAAGATATAAAGTTAATTCCACATGTTGTGTTGGGATATAATTTTTTTTTTAATTAGATAATTAGAGTCACAGTTGTGGTCTGCAAAAGAAAAAAATGAATTTCTGAGTAGTACAATTCTATCCAGATCTACTCAACAGTAAGTTCCACTGAGTTCAGAGGGGCTTATTTTTAAATCAGTGAAAATAGAATTTTAACTTCAGCGGGTTTAGAGTGTCATAGTCACCCTTTGCTGCTATCCCAATCTTTCTTACTTAAAATTAAACGCAGTATATTATTTATATGAATAATATTGAATTAATGTGAGGCACTTTTATCTAACTTAACTGCAGTAGACCTTTCTGTTCTAATGTTATAACCGAAAATTTATCTTTCCAGTTTTTTTAAAAAAAGGATAACATTTGAAAAAAAATATGGATATTTTCAAGGAAAGAATACTGGGTAACCAATTAGTTGCATCTTCCTACTTGCCTTGACTTTCAGTTCCAATAATATTCACTGACAAATAGAAGCCATAGAGCTGACAATTTACGGGTTACATTGTAATCCTAACTGTCATGTGAATTCCCATCTCTATCAAATGGCATCATTTAATAAGCTTGCATCAAATTTTATTTATTTTAATAGACAGGGTTTTTTTAAAAAAAAAACTTGCAATGTCTTATTGTTGCAGTGTTGAGCTTGGATGAGGGGGAACCAAGAGTCAAATTCTACTCAACCATGAAACTTCCTGCTAACCTTGGGCCAGTGACTTTTGCTGTAGCCATACCTACCTCACTGAGTTCTATCTATGCTGCCTTGTCTCTTTGGAGTGAAAGCATGCTAGAAATAAAATAAATACCAGTGTATGTTATATTAATTGGTACAGAATGAGGACAAATTGGGGGGGGGGAATTAACCAGTTTACCAGAATAGGTCAGGAATGCAATTAATCTAATAGACGTACAAAAGTTAGAGACATTAAATTCCATAATTTTTTGCAAGTATACAGTTAAGGATTAGGCATGGTGATGTTATTTAAAAAAAGTGTTACTTTATTTACCAAACAGCATACTGTATGCATTGAACTCCAAAGATAAAGTCTTAATGTATTTAAAATTAGCATGTATATATTTAATTATAATGGCATGCCTTAGTTTTTACTTGTAATAATAAGGCAATATTTTTATGTCATCAGTGTGTCTCTAACATGGAATAAAGTGGTATAACCATGTTAATTTTATAGACCAATAACCTCAAAATAAAAAGTGCTTTTATTTTTTAAAAAATACTAAAGTGCGTACTATTAAGATCATGTGGTTTAGTATAATTGACTATTTTTATATGTCATGTTTACAATTTCTGCATTTGTGCCCTTTTGTTCTAGGGATACGTGCACTCTTAATTTCCCAGCTGATCCTTTCAGTCTACAATATGCTTCTATTTAGTTATTATTAAATACCTGTACGTTCATACACAACTTTGCATTTGTTGTGGTTCAGGAATTTGAGAACTTTAATCAAAAGGTAATAGATATGCTTTTGTTTCTGAATTCCAATCTCTAGCAATGGCCACATATTAATTCTACTTCTTTTGGAACACAATTATATAGAATTACTTACATTTTTGGTTAATGTAATGCATTTTATAAAAGGTGGATAATTAAACTCATCCTCCCCTTTCCATATCTCAAATGACATAAAATAAGAACATTTCTTCTGGCAAACTCTCCTTATTCTAGAGGCTGAATAAGCCGTTGCATAGTTTAAATAATTAACTAGCCAATCTTGAGGGTATATATTTCGGCCTTTATTAAAAGGTATAATTAGACACAGGAGTTAATTGTAATATAAAAAAGAAAGAAAACAAGCAAGTTACAAATCCTAACATTCAAGTTTGTTTTGAAAAAAACAGCTCTGCTTCCTTCACAGATCTTTTCTCCTTCATTCCTGAGGTCAGGAGGATGAAGTTTCAATCTTAATTAACTATAGATGGTCCTCAGAAATAATATCCAAGGAAAAGATTCAAAGACAAAAGTAACTTCAGGATCTTCTTCAGAGATTTCCTGCTTCATGGCAGTTGTCCAATTCTAAAAACTCAGGGAACCTTTAGAGCAGGCTCTGATGAAGTGTGAAGAGTAGCAATCCAGAAATAAAACTGAACAGAACGGCTGTATGTGGAAAACGTTTCACTGTTAGGCCTGTATTTTCTGACCTTTCCACCCAGGAAATATATCAAAGCCATCCCCACATTACACAGCCTTCTGTTCCATCTTGTACAGCCAGCGGATTGGTTTGGGGTTTTTTTTGCAGATGTCTAGTTGGGGACCATGAATATCGTTCAGAATCAGCGTCCTAGATTTTCTAGCACCTAACAGTTGAAACATGGAAATCTCTGGAGGTTTCATTTTAGACAGAGATAATCTTAATCATCATTTTGTCTGAGGTGTCTCTGAAGTCTGATTCCAGGCTTGCTTGCCTTTCAAAGTACTGCTCCTCCTTTATCAGAACAAAAACAAATCATTGGAGCTGTCACTCAAAACGATTTGCGGGTTTTCTTGTGCATCATCTTTAGAAGAGGCTTCCTCCTGGGAAGACAGCCCTGCAGACCAATTTGATGCAGTGTGTGGCATATGCTCTGAGCACTGACAGGCTGACCCACCACCACCCCATCTGCAGCAATGTTGGCAGCACTCATACATCTATTTTCCAAAGCCAACCTCTGGATATGACGCTGAGCATGGGCACTCAACTTCTTTGGTCGACCATGGGCACTCAACTTCTTTGGTCGACCATGTTCTGAGTGGAACCTGTCCTGTTAAACTGCTGTATGGTCTTGGCCACTGGGCTGCAGCTCAGTTTCAGGATCTTAGCCATCTTCCTATACCCTAGGCCATCTTTATGTAGAGCAACAATTTGTTTTTTCAGATCCTCAGAGACTTCATTGCCATGAGGTGCCATGTTGAACTTCCAGTGACCAGTATGAGAGAGTGAGAGTGATAACATCAAATTTAACACACTTGCCCCCCCTTCACACCTGAGACCTTGTACCACTAACAAGTCACATGCCACCCAGGGAGGGAAAACAGCTATTTGGGCCCCATTTGCACCTCATCACTTAGCGATGTACTCACTTTTGTTGCCAGCAATTTAGACATTAATGGCTGTGTGTTGTGTTATTTTGAGGGGACAGCACATTTATGTTGTTATACAAGCTGTATACTCACTACTTTACATTGTAGCAAAGTGTCATTTCATCAGTGTTGTCACATGAAAAGATATACTTACCCGGTTATCCAGCCAACTATGTCTCAGGATGGAGTAGAACTTGTATCTTAGAGTATCTTAGAGGAGGGGTGTCAAACTCAATTTCATTGAGGGCCACAAAGGGGTTTTGTTTGACCTTGGAGGCAGGGTGGGCATGGGCATGGACATAGTGGGCATGACACAGGACTCATGTTGGATACACCTGTGGTGGCCAAGTACTAAGGCAGGACTTTCCTGAGCCCCTCCCTCACTCTCATTATAATCTTCCTTCCTTCTTTCCTTCCTCCCTCCCTCCTTCCCTCCCTCCCTACTTTCTTTCTTCTTCCTTCCTTTTCTTTTTATTTATTTTTTCTTCCCCTCTTTCCTTATTTTTCCTTCCTTGCTCTCTTCCCATCTTTTCTTTTTTTCCTTTGTATTTCCCCTTTCCCTTTCTCCTTTCCTGTTCCTTCTTGCATGTTCAAATGCAAAAAGGGAAACATTTCCCCTTTTGTTTTGTTTTTAGTTTGTTTTGATAGTCCTCTGCCAGCAAAAACGGAGTCCAGGGAGCCATGCACGGTATCCCTGTACCCTGTTTTTGGTCTGGACAGCCTCCTGCAGCCCTCTGCTAGTGAAAATGGAGCCCAGGGGGCTGTACACGGCACCCCAAGCTCCATTTTCGTTGGCAGAGGCACTGTGGGCTGATCCTATGCTATTTCCAGGTCGGCCCCATGGGCCAGAACTAAGCATCCCGTGGGACACATGCGGCCCGCAGGCCTTGAATTTGACAACCCTGTCTTAGACCATGTGCCCAGCAAAGAACTAAACTATAATTTCTCCTTAGCAGAGAGATGTGAGATGCAAAGCTCCTCTAGACTTGAAGCCAACTCATATTAATTCTCTGAGTTTGGAATTTCCTAAATTCAGGAATCACCTGCCATGTGGAAAAGCGAGATTAATGCAGTGAAATATTGCTCACTCCTAGACAATAGATCTCAGAGGGAATGGAGGAGCTGTTTTTGCTTTAATGACTTGTTAATCAATTAGAAAATCAATACACATGCTATAAATTATCATCTTGGCTGGCCAAGGATATTAAAACATGGCTAAGATTCAAATACATTTAAATAGGACCCATTAACATAAGTGCCTAATGCCAAGTGCATTCCATCAAGGTATTGAGTGGGAAATAAAAATGGGAACAAAATCAGAAATATAAGCGCTCTGTTGAATTTTGGATAAAATGACATTTTATTCATTTCAATTTCAAAGAAAACATTTTTTTTTTAAAGGTAATGTTCTTCAGAACAATAGTTTGGTATCCTAAACAGTCCACACATATCACTAGAGTTTAGAATGAATTTTTCCAGAAATAGGATTCTCATTTTTTTTCTGGTGTATTTTATTTATTTGTGTGTTAAATTTATGTTGTCTATCTTGTAGTGGGGCTATTCTAGGTGGCTCCATGTGCTGCCTTGAAAACTTGAAAACTCCTCCCCACCACATCTATAGAACTCCAGGGAGAATTCTAGTCCTGCTCTAGGCACAAAATCAGCTGGGTCATTTTGAGCCCAACACTCTCTCTCAATCCTAGGAGGGACGCAATGACAAACCACTTCTAAAATCTTGCCAAGAAAACTGCAATGATTTGTCCAGGCAATTGCTAGAAACCAAAACACACACAGAGAGAGATTTCCCTTGAATATCAGGAGTGGGGAATAATAATTTAATATTTAACAACTGTTTAGCAATGGGGGATGCTGCTTAATTGGAGACTGAACAAGAAGCAATGGGTGGAAACTAAACAAACAGAAGCAACTTAGAACTAAGGAGAAATTTCCTGACAGTCAGAACAATTAATCAGTGGAACGGCTTGCCTCCAGAAGT
>JANHGD010002098.1:35049-48924 GCA_027560375.1 Imantodes cenchoa
CTGGTTGGTACACATAGGTCTTCACAGAAGCTTACATATGATGTTACAGTATCTGTGAGTTCATCCAGGTCTGCAGAAGTATCTTCAAAAATATTCCAATGTGTTATGTGTTTATGGCTATGTGCCATTTTTTTCATGTATCCTGTTTCCTTGCACTTGTTGACAAATAAGTAAACAAATAAACAAATAATAATAAACAAATAATAATAATAATAATAATAATAATAATAATAATAATAATAATAATAAATCTGTCAAGATCCATCTGGATCTTGAGCCTATCTTCTAGGGAATTAGCTCTTCCTGCCAACTTAGTATCACCTGTAAATTTGGTAAGTTCCCCTTCTATTCCCTCATCTAAGTCATTTATGAAGATATTGAAGAGTACAGGGCCTAAGATGTCATACTCCACTGCTTCCTTCCATCCATGTAGACATAGACCCATTAAAGACTACTAATTGAGTATGGTTTGTCAGCCAGTTATGAATCCGTCTGGTGGTGATGCTATCTATCCCACTTTTTTCTAGCTTGCCAAGAAGTAGGTTGTTTTCTTTGTACCACAATTATAGAAAAATGTATAAACCTAGGGCAATATTCTTGCATAGTGAGGAATTCAATCAAGTGATAGTGATGATATTTGATTATTTTTCTTATTATGCCAAAATAGTCATGGCAAGATTTGGACAGGATGTGAAAGGGAGGGATCGGTCACCCACCCGTTGAAGGTGGCGGTGGTCAGGCCCCTACTCAGGAAGCCTTCCTTGGACCCATCTATTTTTAATAACTACAGACCAGTCTCCAACCTTCCCTTTAGAAGGTGTTGAGAAGGTGGTGGCCAAGCAGCTCCAGCAGTTCTTGGATGATACGGATTATCTAGACCCTTTTCAGTCTGGTTGCAGGCCCGGTTTCAGCACGGAAACTGCCCTAGTCACACTGATGGATGATCTCTGGTGAGCCCGGGATCCTGATGCTACTTGACCTCTCGGAGGCTTTCAATACCATTGACCAGGGTATCCTTCTGTGCCGGTTAAGCAAGATGGGTGTGGGACGCACCATTTATCGGTGGTTCTCCTCCTATCTCTCTGACCAGTCACAATCGGTGTTAGTTGGGGGCCAGAGATCGACTCCTAGGCCCCTCCTTTGTGGGGTGCCTCAGGGGTCGGTTCTCTCGTCCCTATTGTTTAACATTCATGAAGCCACTGGGTGAGATCATCCGCAGGCATGGTGAGAGTTTTCATCAGTACGCTGATGATACTCAGCTGTACATTTCCACCCCATGCCAATTCAGTGAGGCAGTTGCTGTGATGAACTGGTGTCTGGACGCTGTTAGGGTCTGGATGGGGGCAAACAGACTTAAGTTCAACCCTGACAAGACCGAGTGGCTTTGGATGTCGATGCCCAAAGGTGCGGAGGAACTGGGGGGGGGGGGAATTGACTCCCTCAGATCGGGTCCGCAACTTGGGTGTCCTCCTAGACCCACAGCTGAAATTGGACCAGCATTGGACCAGACAGTTAGACTCGTGCATCAATTGTGGCCCTTCCTTGAGTGAGAGGCTTCTTACAGTCACTCATGCTCTCATCACCTCCTGACTTGATTACTGCAACACGCTCTACATGGGGCTACCCTTGAAAACCATTCGGAAACTACAATTGGTCAAAAAACGCAGCCGCAAGAGCAGTAGTGGGGTGTCCCTCGGTACACCCACTCATCTTCCATCCTCTGTGAGCTGCATTGGCTCCCTATTGGTTTCCGAACGCAATTCAAGATGTTGGTGTTGACCTTTAAAGCCCTACATGGCTCAGGGCCAGGATATCTCATGGATCGCATTCTACCACATTCCTCCCTCCGCCCGGTTTGATCGCATAGAGTAGGACTGCTCCAGGTCCTGTCAGCCAAACAATGTCGGCTGGTGGGCCCTCGGACTAGGTTCTTCTCTGTTGCAGCTCCGTCCCTATTGAATCAACTACCCTCGAAGGTCCGCGCCATCCCCACCCTGCCGGCCTTCAGAAAAGCCGTTAAAACATGACTCTGCCATCAGGCCTGGGGCCAAAAGTTTTACATCTGGATGTTTGGCCCCGTATGGATGTGGGGATTTTAATATATGTTTGGGGTGTCTGTTTTTACTGTTAGATGTATTCCTGTTTATTACTTTTATTCTTGTACACCGCCCTGAGTCCTTTGGGATTGGGCGGCCTATACATTTTAATAATAAATAAATAAATAAATTTGAGGATGTGGTATTAGGTATATTTGTTGCTTTGCGTAATTACAGTATAAAGTAATAAAGGTGGGATAAAAATCAAATAAATATATAGACATATTATAAATAAATAAACAATAGACCAAGCAAGTCCAAAACCGCTAGAGAATTTCTGGAAGCTTGGCTCTCTGCCAAATTGGCCATCAATAGACACGTAGACATAAACAATATCTACATACTGTGCAAAAGAGACAATCAACAAGCCAAAAGGGGAACAAAAAGAGCCAAACGTCTCCCCATCAGCAATCAACACCCAGATAAGCATAGATTTACTCCAGGATTAACATCAGACCAACAATCAAGAAGTAAGCGGTATCCCAATCAAGAAGCTTCCAAACAAGCTAAGAGTAGACAGCCCAATCAAAGAACCTCCAAGATTCCCCCTACCGAGACTGACAGGACAAGCCACTAGAATATAAAGGGGGAGCGACCCCCACTCCTTACTAGCACTGATGATGCTACCTAGTTGGATAATGAAACATCTGCAAGAAAACAAGCAAGCTCAGAGGGCACCAAGGACCGCTTTTCTCTACCCTGAGCTACAAAGACTTTCCTTTATCGATAAACGTCTTCAAGTGCCAGCGCTCCTTCTGGTGCTTCTTGTCGCACTAAAAATGTTATCTAGTCAGGTAACGAACCATCTGCAGAAAAACAGCCAAGCCTCAGAGAGTGCCAAGAATGCCACAGAAATGCCAGTTTCTTCTTCCTTGGAAGACCATTTTTGTGGGTGCCCTTCGTCTTGCCACAAGAACAACCGTGCCCCTTGCTGGGGCTTCTCAGCTGCCCTCCTCTCATCCTCTCTCTCTCGAGATAATGGACTTAGGAGCTCACTCGCTGCTTTGCTCAAGTGCTCATTTCGATGCATTTCACCATCAGGTTGGGCAAAGAAATTCCACACAAAAACCAGATGACTTTTTGCATGCATTTGTATTTACTTTTCCCCAAATATGGCATTTCTGAACATCCTTTTGCCAATACATGTTTGTATGCATATTTTTTCACATTACATCGTTTTCAAAAATTTTGCAGTGAAGTTGAAGAAGTTGGTGCAAATTGAATACCTTGTTGTATCTTATGTATTTTCTGTGCTAAAAACTGCTTGGCAGGATTTATAAACCAGTTCTTTAGGAATTATTTTCTGTGCTCACAAATAAGACATTTAAGAGCAGAAATAACTTGAATATTGTGAAATGTGACAAAATGTGTTATCTTTATGCAGGAGACATCCAGTTTCCGACTACGCCACCTCCAAAGTTTGTATGAGTTTGTATCACAAGCAACAACTGAGTTAATTTGGCTAAATGAAAAAGAGGAGGAAGAGCTTGCCTACGACTGGAGTGACAGCAACTCTAACCTGATGACAAAGAAGAGTTACTTCTCAGTGAGTAGAAAGACCTTGTAGCGACCAAAAGAGACTGGGTGACTTCTACTAGGTCTTCTGGAAGTCAAGAGAGGGAGATTTTTTAATCACAATTTCATATTTTTCAGAGTAGATATTATAAGAAAATAGTGTGTTGGGGTGTGACAGCCAAAAATTGGAAAGAGTCTAATAGTCCAGTTTTATTATCTGTCAAAGGCTTTGATGAGTAGCATGTGGCTGACTATAAAATGTCTTAGTTTAAACATGCTACCAGACCCTTCCTGACATTTCTCAGTGAAGTTAGTTATATTTAAGTGTGGTCTTCCGAAAATCCTTCATTTTGTTTTGACCTCCAGTAATGCTTCCTAACTTGCTGTTTCATACTTTATACTATAAGACTGAAATCTTTTGGGTCAAATCAATACTAAATTATTTGTCAAGTCCGGTTGTTTTCACGATTTCTGATAATCCCACCCAGCTGCAGAAACTTTTTACCACAGGATTTCCAAGACAGAACCATCCTGCTTCTCTTAAAAACCTCCAAAGAATCTAGAATTGCTTGAGACGGCTGTTCCAAAGTTGGATAACTCTTACCACTAGGACACTTTCCTTGATTTCCAGTAATCTCAGCCTCCGGGTCACTTGGGAATATGTTGAACAGCACCAGGCATGGAAGGGATCCTTCCCTTTGCTCCACTTGACCCAGGGCCTATGGGACACGCTTGTTGCATGGATTGCTGGCACAGCTTGCTACCAACTTGTAGCATAGTCCGGACCCTCTTCGGCCACCTTCTGTGCTTGAATCTCATGGAAGACTTGGTTGAATTAAAGGTGTTCTAGGCCCTCAACATTTTCATAATCAGCTATACTGATCGCTCGCTGATGATAATCCATGATGATATCACTGAAAATCACTAATCCAATACTAATTTTTGTTTAATGTTAGTATTCTTGCCAACACATCTACAAATTATTCTAGTGGTTTTCAATCTGCATTGTATGTATTTTTAAAATGAAGAAAACAAGACTGTCCACCAATTTTTTAAAAAATGTTCAAGATATTGTTTGAGTTTTCTTCAAAAAACTGTCCTTCAAAAAGGACATGAAAAAATTACCTTATTACTGAATGTTGATTTTGTAGATGTTGAAAATTGTCCTTGCCTGCCTCATCCTTTAATCTTATAGCTGCCCCCATTTTGGAATACAGCCTCAGCACACCCCAGAAAGACAAGTATGATCCTCAGCATTACCACCCAGACCCTCCTGCTCAATTCCCCAATGGTGGTTTGCCATCTTTCTAAATTTCTACTTCTAAATTTCTATCTTTCTAAATTTCTTCACGTGCCCGACTTGTCTTTGGCCAAGAGGCACCCTCCATCTGCTTCGGCAATAGAGTCACCTCCTAAGCTCTTGGTGTGTCCCCAACCAGGAGCTGACAGAGGAGCTGGAGGAGAAGCAGGACGTGTTCCGTGCCTTGCAAGATTCTGCTGAGCTGCTCTCATTGGAGAATCACCCTGCCAAGCAAACGGTGGAGGTAGGACATGGCTGGGAGGGGCTCTTATTGGCTCCTGCTTGGGAATGTTCTGGGAGGGGGTTAGGCAAGGCCAGGACTTAGGATGGCTGGTGAGTATGAGTGTCCTCTTTGGGGAGCCTTTTCCATCTTTCATTCCCATGTGAATACATGTTTGATCCATGGATGAGTTAGTGCCTATGTAATAAAGCAATATATTGGAGGCCCTGTGCATCATGAAACATATTAACAATTTAAACAGAAATATAAAGCAATTGTCATATAATTGTGGGAAGTCTTTGTTTGAAACAACTGTTTCTTTGGCTTTTCCCAGCTTCTGCTGGGCTGGGCTTTCTTGTCCTTCAGCACAGCTATCGTTGTCTCTTCCAGGCCTACAGTGCGGCAGTTCAGGCGCAGTGGCACTGGATCAAGCAGCTATGCTTGTGTGTGGATCAGCACTTGAGGGAGAACACCGCCTACTTCCAGGTAGAGCAGCCCAGGGAGAGCTGGGAATCCCCAGTCAATTCACAAATTCACAGTGCAAAGATTCCCCCTTGCATCCTGGCTTGCCTTTGCCATGGATGTTTTGTGGGGTTGGGCCAATGAAAGACTTCTTTGTACCCTTCCAGTTCTTTGGTGATGCCCGGGAATCTGAGATGTTCTTGAAGAACCTCCAGGACAACATCAAAAGGAAGTATTCTTGTGACCGCAATACCAGCCTGACCCGCCTGGAGGACCTGCTCCAGGATTCCATGGTGGGTGCTTTTTGGACAAGTCACATGGTATCCTGTAGACCCAGAGACCTTCCGAACATCTACAATTCCCCAACCTTTGCTAACTGTGCTCCTTGCGTGAATTCTGGTGGTGGTCTTCTCCAACAGTTGCCTTCTTTGATGCTCTGGGAATTGATGAATTTGATTAGAGTGGATCCTAGTACTGCTAATAGCTCTGTGCTTTAAAAGCAAATAAGGAATGCGTATGCATGTTCAAACTCTTTCTTTTCTCCTTGGTAATTCCCAGACCTGCTTTACTGAAGTCCCCTTGTGTTTGATTGGCATCCCCCTCACATGTATCTGTGAAGTGGTCTCCAGCATGTTATTTATTTTCAGTGTGCTGAAGTGGGTGGCTGCTGTTGGGGAGCACAGGGTGTCATGAAATTCTGAGTCAGGCCAAAGCTTGCCTCCCTTGGTGGAGAGCAATCCTTCAGGTTCTTCCTGTGGTGCTGCTAATGGTCTGATGTGTGCAGTGTGGACCCTGTCCCTGAGCAGGCTTCTCCCCACTCCTGGCTGGCTGGCTGGCAGACGCACATTGTCCCCTGAGGCCTGATCTCTGAGCAGCTCTGGCTCTGAATCAGAAGCGGCACCTCTAGCTGTATCCTCTGGATTGCTTGGACTACAATACCAGTGATTCCCACCTGTGTTGCATAGAAATTAGGAGAGGGGCAGGAAAGTAAGTTCCTGACAAGAGTGAACTTCTTGAACCGCTAATGAGAAATGGGATGGTGCTGGTGAGCCTTGCATTAAAATGTAGGCGTTTGGCTAAGAAAAGGAGGCTTGCAGCGTGGCTGAGGGAGGCTGTCTGGAAAACCGGACGGACAAGGATGGAGGTCAGCGTGAAAGACGGGAGGGATGGAGAAACCTTTCTGAGCGCAACCAGGAGAAGGAGGGTCACTGGAAGCTTTGGGCTTGCACCGATGCTCTTGGCCTGGCCAGCATTCTGGAAGATGCAGGAAGAAGGGAGGGCACTTTGGGGCAGTCGGGTGAGGCAGCCTCCAGCTGTTTGGAGGGGAAAGTTGAAGGACCCCGAGAAGAGAAACTGCAGGGAAATGGAGGGGCCACTGCAAAACAAGCCAACAAAACTTGTTGCTGTTTGAGGGCTACAAGGAAGGCACCTGCCTGGGGCCACAGAAGATGCCTAATGATCATAATGAACGAGTTACAGTTGTATTTCTTCCAACCATGCTCCCCTGGGACAGGCACAGGTAGCTCATTTTTAAGCTCTATCTATCTATCTATCTATCTATCTATCTATCTATCTATCTATCTATCTATCTATCTATCTATCTATCTAATCTATCTCTTTCAACTTTCTTCCTACCGGCATTGTCTCAGCCAGGTTTTAAACTGCTTTCAGTCCAGGCATCAATCTACCTGAACAAGCTTTCTGCAGAGTTCTGCCACCGCTTCCCTTTTTTTATTTTGCAAAACTCTAGCATTTTTCTCTTCAATAAAGGCAGCGGCTCTGGGCCTGGTTGCTCTGTTCACTGTTCCTCGAGTAATCCGTCTTTGGGGTCTGGGCTGTGCTCCCCGGTTGGTGGGCGGAGGGGCCTGGACGGATGAGCAGCCAGCGGAGGCTCTTGCCAGAAGAGAATGAAAGAGGGGCTGGTTGGGGGCTTCCTGCCCACCTCTGCTCACGGGAGGACATGCCCCCTCTCACTCCTGCCCCTGTCAAAATGCTGACGCCTGATGGAGGGCCACGGGGCTTGTGTAGGAGCTTGATGTCTTTTTTTGGGGGGGGGGTCCCCTTGCTGTGGCTGCCTCTCCCCCCCACCCTTCTCATAACGGTCGTCTGGCTTTTGTTTTGAGCAGGACGAAAAGGAGCAGCTCATCCAGTCCAAGAGCTCCGTGGGCAGCTTAGTGGGAAGGTCCAAAAGCATCGTCCAGCTGAAGCCCCGAAACCCCGAGTGTCCTTTGAAGAACACCATCTCCGTGAAGGCGGCTTGCGATTACCGCCAAATTGAGGTCAGCAAGAGCAGCTGAAGGAAAACTTGGGCGGGCTTGTGGATTTCCCGAATAAGAAATGTGTGGGTTGGGATTCAGAATATCCCGGTTTTCAGAATTTCAAAATCTCAGCCAGCCCAAATGACTAGTCAGAACCTTTTGCTGCATTCTTCATCGTGACTTAAAATAATGATAAGGCTCTGCATAGAGGTAGTCCTCAACTTATCAGTATAGAAGGTATTTGAGGGCAAAACGTTTGGTAAATTTGAGGCATGCATTAGTAGGGATGGCTGAGAGAGAGGAAAATAATCAAAGCACACATTTCCTGAATGGGAGAAGTTCCCTGAGGTTGGGCTCCAGCATGGAGTCCAAAAGCTCAGAAGAGTGGGCAGAACCAGATTCGACCGTGCAGAAAAATAACCCCGACTGGGCAAAGCTTTATTTTTATTGAGATAAGCTGCTCGGAAACGTTGCAGTTGCTTTTCCTAGGGACTGCAGAGAAACACTAGGGAAACTTTCAAGTAGCCTGTTGAAGAAGGAGGGAGGTCAGTTTGGTCAGAGGGTCACTTAATGGGGCAAGAAGGAACGTCTGCTGGACTACAGAAGCACCTGGGTTACCTCCACAGATCACGATCTGCCGCAACGATGAGTGTGTGCTGAAGGACAACGCCCAGCGAACCAAATGGAGAGTGATCAGTCCCGCTGGGAATGAGGCCACGGTGCCCTCCGTTTGCTTCTTGGTTCCCCCTCCCAACAGAGAGGCCATCGAAATGGCCAGCAGGTAAAGGGGCCGAGGTCAGGGTCCTGGGCTGATCCCTGTAGCAGCTTTGCAGAGTTCTCCACAGCCTACGGTGGAGGAGAAGGCTTCAAGGGAACTCTGGGCGCAGCGTTTGATGCAAGGACTTGAGAATTTCTTCTTTTGCCAAAGAAGGGTTGGCTTCCAAAACATTAAGTCTGAATGTTTCAGACTTCTGCTCTGTTTTTTTCTTTAGGTTTTGCAATATTTTGCTCAACTATTTTCTTTTTTGCTTTGTTTTGTTTTAATTTGAATTTGTGGATGCTTTTACTACTTTGAAGTTGGGTATAAAGAGCATTAGAGCAAAGTCCTCTTCCCCGACTGTGGTGAGAGGCAACCCCCAAGGAGGGATGGGTAGATCTGTCTCCTTTCAGGCCACCTCGGTCCCCAAAGATCCTCATTTGAAAGCTCCCTATCAAACTACAAATAAACATTTAAAATACCCACAAAAAGTCACATTGATTTTTCATAGATTTTCAGAAAATCTATGAAATTGCATGTATTTTGCATGCAATTCATCCTAGTACAAACACCGTTTTTGCATTTTAACTTGAAATGCACATTTTTAAACATACATGGATATTTGAACTGAGAACAGTGCTATAAAATACAGATGTATGCAAGCCAACCGCAGTTGTCCACACCTCGCTAAACTTGGTCCATCTCAGAAGCTAAGCAAGAGGGGGACAGTTGGAACAAGAGAACAGAATAACAGAGTTGGAAGGGACCTTGGAGGTCTTCTAGTCCAACCCCTTGCACAAGCAGGAGACCCCATACCATTTCAGACAAAGGGCTGTCTAATAACGTTTTAAAAATCTCCAGTTTTGGAGTACGCACAACTTCTGAAGGCGACTCTTTTCACTGATTAATGGAAATGACAGATAGTTGGCCAGAGTGGGAATCTGAGAAATGTCCCAGATAAAAGTAGGAGCAAACTAATTAAGTAACAGAGCCATAACAATGGCAAAGACTTGCTCCTGAAGAGCCAGAAGGGAACATGGACAGTCGAAGGAGAAATGTAAAATGCCTGGAGTTAGTACAGTAATGGCAAGGAGATCAGCTCCTGCAAAGATTCAAAGTGCTAGAAATGCTTGGTCATCCTTTGTTGAGCTCTTCGTTATCATGAGCCAGGGCTTCATTGCATTGGGGGAGGGGGTGCGGCTGCTCAGTCACGGAGCTCACTTGAGGAGAAGTTCAGGGAAACCTTTGCTCTGCCTTCTTCTTATAGAGTGGAACAGCTCTACCAGAAGGTGATGTCTTTATGGCACCAGCTACATGTCAACATGAAAAGCCTGGTCTCCTGGAACTATTTGAGGAAGGATATCGCTTTGGTGCAGAATTGGAACCTGGAGAAGGTAACGATGCAGTTCTCTAGAAAGTTGGTTGCTGGCATTTTCGGTAAGAAAGGAAGGATTAGCAGTTGAAAATAGTGGATGAAATATAGTGGTAGACCTTGGATAGGACCTGAAGTGGTATCTGTTCCAAAATGAAAAGAAAAGGTTTGGCAAAACGGGGAACTCAAAAGTAATCTTGTAACCACAGATTTCATAGTAAGATTTAGCTGATTAAAAGTAGATTGTACTCTACTTACGACTATAATTGAGCCTGGAATTATGATCTTAAATCATGGAGGTGGTTAAGTGGGCCGCCATGTAATTGTTCCTGATTTTACCATCTTTTTTGCGGTGGTCATTAAGTGAACCATGTACATATACTGTAGTCATTAAACAAACCCATTTATAGCAGATGGGTATTTTTGGCTGGGAAATGCCGGTTTCCATCAAAGAATGCAGAAAATCAGAATCGCATTACCATGGGATGCTGCAAATGGCGGAAAATATGGACTGGTTGCCAACACCCCAAATGCAATTATGTGACAGAGGGACAGGCAGTGACACTTTGAAACTGGGTTGTAAGTACCTCTGGGGAGTGGTCATAAATCAAGGACTCCCTGTATTCACATGATGTTATCAATATAATGGCTTTTCCTAGGATAAGCAAAGGAGACATTTCCTTGCCCCAATAAGCTTAAATAAAATTTTGCATAAGCTTAGATATTTATGAAATGCTAATGTCTTCTTCACAAGTTAATGTTCTTTCCGTGAGCATCTTGGACTTTTTTCCTCAACTTCGTTTAACTGCAATGTACAGAGTTCCCAAGCAATGTGTAACCATACTGTAGAAATCTTGGCCAATGTATGCACTTACTGTGAAACTGTCTGGGAAAATAAGTTGCTTAAACCCCTGTGAAGATATTTGGCTGGAGATTCCAGGTGCCTGGCAGGTGGAGTGGTCCCTAGGGCTACTGGGCCAGCCTTGACTGCCCAGCCTGGTGCCACGATCCTCATGTAGCGGTGTTCTTTGTGTTCCTTGTCACTCACAGCTGCGGGCTCTGGCCCCAGGAGAGTGCCACCACACCATGAAGAACCTGCAGATGCACTTTGAAGACTTCTTGGAGGACAGCCGAGACTCGGAGATCTTCTCCCTGGCGGATCGGCTGCACCTCGAGGAAGAAGTTGATTCGTGCAAAGAGAATTTTCAACGGCTTTTGCAGTCCATGGAAAATGGTGAGCCTAGTGTAACATTAAGAGCAGGCCCTAGAGCTGGGAGTGCAGTATATCTGTGTGGCATTTAAGGCTGTCTGGTAGCTTTGTGTTTTATCTGTTTGTGTGGATTTGTTTGGTTTTGAATGCTACCTGAAGTTCATTGGAATTGGAGAGTTTAATTGTGGTGATTGTATTTGAGATCGTTTTCATGGTTTATTTGTGAAGGTCTCCAGTCTGTTCTGAGGAAAAGTGTGTGGTAGAAAGTAAGAAACAATGCATTTGGCAGAAAGTTCAAAGAAATAAGGAACCCACGGTTCAAATATTATGTGAGACTTCCCAGTCACCTGTCCAGGTTCATTCTGCCCTCACCCAGCGACTCTCCTGCAGAGCAGGACAGCTCAGAGCAGGCGGCCCAGTTCGGTGGGCTCCTGTGTCTCCAGCAAAGAATTGTCATTGTGGGCTTCGCTGCTGCTTTAAGGGGTTTGTCTCGGCCTCTCTTGGAAAAAGAGTGAAGGTCCCCTGACAATCGGAAGCAATCAGCTCTGCAATGCAGGGGGGCCCTCCTGGGGCTCTGGCTTCCAGCTCTACTTCCCGCCATTGGCAGTGATATTCCCAGCTTGGCTTTTTGTGGCTCTTTGAGCCAGAGATGGTGGGGAATAAATATAAATCTAGAAACTGTGGCTTGAAAACAGGCAAGCTGCCATAAATCTATAAAATATTTGAGTTCACCATTTAAAGTTCACTTCTTTTATATGTGAGCAGAGGATAAAGATGAGACTGCTTCTCGGACTTACCTCTCTGAGCTCAAGAACATCCGGCTTCACCTGGAAGAATGTGAGCAGCGGCTGGTGGGCACCATCCGGACACCAAGCAGCACCAGAACCGACGGGGATGCTCTGCAGGAAAATACTTTCCGAATGGCCGAGCAGGAGGTTGGCATTTCCAGATGACGGGGGTGGTGGCAGTGTGCTTTAACTATTTGCCAGGGTGCCTTCTCTTTAGGCAAGAGGACAGAGAAGTCCAGAGGCCACAGATTGTGCTGCGGTAGGGTGGAATTTAAGAGGGAACCTTGTACTTATTCCTCACAAAATGAATTCCTGTTTTGTTTTCTAACTTCCTGCAAATCACAGCAGCAACTTCTGAGAGAGACCCAGAACCATGATGTCCTTCAGTTCTTTGTTTTGCTTCTTCTTCATCTTGCTGATTGGAAGAAGCAAATTCACTCAGGATCTTTCTCTGAGCTGCAGCTTTCCAGGAGAAACTCACCGGAAAGAGTTTGCGTTGCTTTAATGCATAATTTTGCTTTCGTGGGTTCTGTACAACTCTGGGTTTGCTTGAAATGCTCAGCAGCCTTTTCTAAATCTTGGGTTGAGATTGCTTTTGTTATTATGCTTATTTTCTATCCCTCTTGCTTTCCCAAATGTTAGTAAATAGTATCTTGCTAACATTATATTCACATGTGTAAAGAAAATGTCAAATCACCAGCATAATCCAGACTGGGGGAAAAATCTGTTGGCATAGGAGACGGTTCTGTACGGATTGAGACCAGATATGCCCAGTCTCGATTCTGCCGGTGGCATCTCTTCCGAAAAGATCCTTCCTTAAATACTTGATCACCAGACATCCGGCTGTGGGGGAGCTTGGATGAGATCATTATGGTCCTACTTCTGGTCACAAAGGAGGCTTTGGGATTCTGCTTGTGCTCACAATTTGCGATTGTCTCTGCAGCGCCTGAAGGGAGATTTGCACCACTTGAGAGTTGACCTGGATCAACTGACTGAGAGATGCAACCTTTTTCTGCACAAGTCTCCCACTGGATCAAGTACCCCGCAGCTTCGTTCTGAGCTGGACCTGCTGGTGGAAAAGATGGATCAGGTCTATGGGCTCTCTGCAGTCTACCTGGACAAGTGAGTTGCTGGCATTTTCCCTGTAAATTCCCAAAGGGGAACTGTGGTTTTGCCATAGAGGAGAAACCTGGTAAGTGGCAGGACACCAGACACTCTTCACCCCTCTAGCTTAGGGTGTTTTGTCCTATTAAAAGGATAGCTTGGGGAAAGAGAGGATTCCTAGTAGATTTGCACTGCCTGCAAATAAAATGTAGCATATAGAGAGACTGTTTGATTTTTTATTTACACAAAAAACCCATTAAACAAACATTAAAAACATTGGACACTTTGTGACCATCCTGTTTGGTCATTTCTTTGTATAATACTTACATAACAATAAATACCATTATTGCTCAATATACATTGCTTTTTTTAAATCTTATATATGTATCCCTCGTCATTGTTTATTTATATCCGAACCTTCTTTCAATTTCCCTTTTTCCAATTCTTACACTCTACGTTTTCAACCGTTTTTTCTTTCAATCCACTGATAAAATTTATCCCATATTGCATAGTATTCTGTCTCCTCCTTTCTTTCATTTCCAATCTTTCATTTCTATCTATTTCTGCACATGTCAATATTTTCTCTATTGTTTCTTCTTCCGATGGAGTTTTCTCATTTTTCCAAAATTTCGCATATGTCTGTAGTTGCTGCAGTTGTTACGTGTAGAATTAAGTATATCTGCCCTTTTTCATATTTATCTTATTTATTTATTTATTTTATTTATTCAAACTTGTATACCGCCCTACTCCCGAAGGACTCAGGGCGGTGAACAACAATACATTAAATACATTG
>JANHGD010002098.1:90521-105100 GCA_027560375.1 Imantodes cenchoa
CATACTTCCTCCTCTTCATCTTCTCCTCCCCCTCCTCTCCTCCTCCTCCTCCTCCTCTTCCTCCTCCTCCTCTTTCTTCTCCCTTCTCCCTTCCCCTCTTCCCCCCTCCTTGTCCTCCTCCTCCTTCCTCCACCTTCTTCCTCCCTCCTCCTTCCATCTTCTTCTGTTTCATCTAATATATTGGCAGTCCGTAGTGGGTTCTAAAACCTGTCGCTACTGATTCACGCGCATTTCTACGCATGCACGCGATGCTTCTGCATATGCGTCCCGGGTGGGTGGGCAGAACCACCCACCTCCACTATGGTCTTACTTTTGGGGAAACACGATAGCTTGGTGATGTTCTCTCAATATTTGTGATTTCATTGCATGGTTAAGTATCTGGAGGGTACCAGGTAACGCTAAATTCTCAGTAACTCTACCCGGCCCAAATTCTCCACATTCCTTCAAAGCAGAGAATTAAATTGGTTTTAGAGTCGTGGTGTGCTCTAAAAAATAACAGTTGATCCTGGTGGCTATTTCCCCCCCTCTAAAGTTGATCCATTCAGTGACTATTGGGCATGCACTTGCATTACAGGTACTGTGTAATCCTTGAGTTACGACCACGATTGAGCCCAAAATTCATGTTGTTAAGTGAAACATTCGTTAAGCGGGTTCTGCCCTGTTTTCCGACTTTTCTTGCCGCAGTTGATAAGTGAACAAGGCAAGTCCCTTTTCTCAGCACCGTTGTAACTTTGAACAGTCACTAAATGAACTCTTGTAAGTCCTCGACATACAACCATAACAGAGCCTAGCCATTATGGTCGTATGTTGGGACGACCATAAAATCCCGATCTGATGTTATGATCTTTTTTTTAAAATGGCAGTTGTTAAGCGAATAGGGCGGCCATTAAGCAAACCCAGTGGTCATTAAGAGAACCCATTGTTCGCCATAGCACGCTTTGGTCTGACATTGGAAGTAACTTCCGCCTTTCAGCAAAACGGTCATAAAATGTATTCCTGTGACTGTCGGGTGTTGCAAACTGGCTGCAACTGTGGTTGTTTTGCTGAAGGCCAGAAATGCAGCCCCGGGACCATGGCAGGAGGTTGCAGGACAAAACATCAGAACTGGGTTGTAGCTTCCTTTTTTCCACCTTCAAAAGGTCACTAAGCAATTATTTATATTTGAAATTCTTCCTTCTCCAACTTTCACTCTCGGGCTTCTTCTGCATGTGACGAGTTTTTAAATACTTTCAAAGATTCCCTTTTCTCCTTCACCCCCCCCCCCCCAGCCGCCAAAGGTAATAGTAACAAGTGGGGAATTTGAAGCAGACGTGGAATTTTAGATCGAGCCCCCTGGATCGCCTCCAAAATTGTTGCCTGATGATGATCCTCGCTGGCCCCGTTCAAGCAACCGGAGGAGTGAGTCAGTCTCAGAACTGGTTAGTTCCATACCTATCGGGTGCGATTAAGGAGAAGGAACGTATGCAAGATTGTGAGAAGTGAGCAGGGAAGCTGTGGCGGTGAACATGTACTTTAACAGCTTAACAGAGTCGAAAGGGACCTTGTAGGTCATCTAGTCTAACCCCCCGCCCAAGCAGGAGACCTTACACCATTTTCAACAAATGGCAGTCCAGTCTCTTCTTGAAAGCCTCCAGGGATGAAGCTCCCACAACTTCTGAAGGCAATTTCTCTTCCATGGGTTGATTGCTCTCACTGTCAGAAAATCTCTCCTTATTTCCAGGTTGAATCTCTCCTTGATCAGTTTCCATCCGTTGTTCCTTGTCTGGCCTTCAGGTGCCTTGGAAAATAGCTTGACCCCTTCCTGACAGATGGCAGTCCAGATTCTTCATGAAAGCTTCCAGTGGTGAAACTCCAACAATTTCTGAAGGCAACTTCTCTTCCATGGGTTGACTGCTCTCACTGTCAGAAATAATCTCTCCTTATTTCCAGGTTGAATCTCTCCTTGATCAGCTTCCATCCATTATTCCTTGTATGGCCTTTGGGTGCTTTGGAGAATAGCTTGACAGACCCCCTCCTCTCTGTGGCAGCCCCTCAAATATTGGAAGACTGCTCTCATGTCTCCCCTGGTCCTTGTCTTCACTGGACTAGCCATGCTTTAGACCCGGCCTCATCTGCCAAACTTAATTGACAGTACCCAGATCTCCAAAAAGAAGCTAGTAACAGTGGCCTCTTTGCTACATTTCTGTTGAACCATTCAGTTTATTCTTTCAATATTTGGACCAGTAGTGAAATCCAAATTTTTTACTACCGGTTCTGTGGGCATGGCGTGATGGGTGTGGCTTGGTGGGCATGGCTTAGTGGGCGTGGCAGGGGAACAGATACTGCAAAATCTTGATTCCCTCTCCACTCCTGCAAAATCTCCATTTGCACCCTACTCTGGGGCCAGCCAGAGGTGGTATTTACCTTTCTCTAAACTACTCAAAATTTCCGCTACCGGTTCTCCAGAACCTTTCAGAACCTGCTGGATTCCACCCCTGGTTCGGACACCTTCTAAAACAATGTTAAACACATTATTGTCGAGACAGGTAGGCACCTGAAGACAGAGGCACATCTGGGACACCCAATCCAAAAAGAAACTGAGAAGAAAGATGGAACACCAGGGTTCCTTCTCCAAGGTTTTGTTAAGTCCCCACCATCCAGTCAGAGCTGAAGAAGCTTCTTGGATGAGAAGCAAAACCTCTTCAAAGAAAAACAAGAAAGTCCAGTTGCTTCCTGAAAAAAGGCACCTTTGGGGTATGTCCAACTGCTTTTTCCACGTTGGAAAGAATTCCTAGTGAGCAATTTGTCCTGCGCCCCAGATGGTAAGGCCATGCTCAGATACATCAGAGAAGGAATTCAGCCGGCTCACACCGGTTCGCCCGAACCGGTAGCGGAAATCTTGGGTTGGCTTGCCCACCCACCCCCGCTCTATGCTATCCTATTTGTGCGTGTTTTTGAGGACGTGCGCATGCACAGAAGGCTTGTGTGCGAGTGAAATGCATGCACAGAAGGCCGTGCACATGTGCGGAGGTACATCCCTGAGATACATGAGTATAGTCCCCAAAATGGTTTCCCAAAAGGAGACCAGAAGGTGGGCCAAGATGAGAAGTCTCATCAACAGAACATAGGTTGGGTGGATTTCACGTGGACTTCACCTCCCAGAATTCCCCAGTCACCCATGGCTGACTGGGGAATTCTGGGATGTGAAGTCCATGTGTCCGAAAGTTGGCAAGTTGAGAAACACCATCCTAGAGGTAGAAGTTTCTACAAGGCCTAATGATCAACGATAGAAGATCCTGGAAATAGGCTTGAGCCAATGGGCCAGGAGACAGTTACTCCTCTCACTTCCGCCCGCACAGACTGACTACTGCCATGGGCTCTATGTGGGGCTGCCCTTGAAGACTACTGAAAAGATATCAGAAGATAGAAGGTATCTTATCTTTCTGGCACGACGAACCCAATCGAGATGCTGAGGGTTTCCCGTCACATAAGATCCAGAAAGAGCAAAACCCCACTGATTTTCTATGGGCGGGTTCATCTCTTCCCCCTAAGAAGAGCTTCTCCTACCAGAGCCTCATACTGCCTTCAGGCCTAACATTCAGGAAAACAGCTTAAAACCAAACCCTTTTTTAAAAAGATTTTGATCTTGAATGCAGTCCCTGGAGAACGGATGCCAAAGAGCTGGCTGCGTTTATGTGTCGGATGTTAGGATTTGATGAAATTTGCCCTAGCCTAGGCTCTCATCAAAGTTGCATAAATACAAGTCCACAGCTCTTCTGCAATGAGCAGTCTCACAAACTGGGCGTTGCAGTAAGGAGCCATTGCAAAATCTTCCGCCCCCCTGAGATCCCCAGCCTGATAATATTCCCAGGTCTTGATGGATTTTCAGAATGTGGAGAAGGAGGGAGCTAATCTTACTTTGGGGGAGGATAAGATTCCACAAGGCGGGTTCCACGGTCTGCAGTGCAGAAGAATGATCACAGCTATAGACTAAATCACAGTCCTGCAGTTCCCAACCATGTAGTGACTTCAACTCTTTCTTGGCTAGATCGATTTTTGTTCTTCACCTAATATGTTTTAAAACTCCCATGTTAGTCTTGGGGGGTGGGGGGAGAAAACTGTGGATCCTAACCACTTTGTTCTCCCGCGGTGCAATAAGTTTGATCCCTTGGGTCTCTGTCTGTTGTGGCCCTCCAGCAGCCCGTGCAGCTGGTAGTGGATCCCACCAGAGAAGAGGCTGATGTGGTGATGCGCCAGTGGCCTGTGCAGCTGGCACCCGAGTCGGACAGTGAGAAGGCTGGAGAGGACTCGGTGCCAGAGGCAGAGATTCAGCAAGGGCCTTCAGAACCTCCAGAAGCTCCCATCATTGATGAGGAAGAAGAGGAGGAGCCTATTCTCAATGCACAGGGCATGCAGAGCTGCCAAAAGGCAGGAATGGTTTCTCAATAGGAGGTCTCCTCGGAAGTAAGGCTTGGGACTAATTGGCCACTCCCCTAGCCTGTTTAAGGGATGATGACGCAGGTAGCAATTTGCAGGAAACAACATTTGTTCATATGCCGCCTTGTCTTGAATTCAGAAATGTCTATTTGGCTCTTGTTCTCTCTCTTGCCATTCTTCCTGCAAATTGCTTCTGGGCATTTTGCCAACCATTATAAGCTTCCTGATAACTCCAAGACTGTTTGCTCAGACTTGATTTATTATTTTGTGGACTCGTGCTGGCTGTTAATGAAGTTGAATTAACAGCCAGTGTTCAGAAAAAGACTGCTTTAAACTGTATTTGTGTTTGACGACTACTAAGAAAGCTCATTAATAGTCTTTAATTTAGTAAACAAAGGTTTGGACAGAATTTGTGTGTGCTGTGTTCTTTGTGGGCTGTAGCTGGGGCAGAACACTGTCAGCCACGACCCTGCATTCCTTGGCAGCAGAGCACCCCCTATATAATTGCTTCCAATTGTTTGCCTTGCACTTATGCAGAAGTAAAATGTGCAACGGGCCTTCTCCCCAGGTCAGAGGGCTCCTTCCCATGATGACACAAAGGCAACAGTGTGCAAGCGCTCTATAGTGTCTGTGCCGTTGCCAGGAAACACAGATCAGGCCTCAAAACAACAGCCGTGTAAGTGAAGCCATCATGTGCTGGGCATACTGAAAGGCGAGCTGCAGCATCCTTCCAAAGGGAACATTCACTGTGACACCTCATTTGTTTCCATTAGGAGCCCCCCAGAACAGGCATTCTTTGGACAGGTCACACAGCAGTGAGAAAAATAAAATGCAAAAGGGAGAAATATCAATAGCGACAGCAATATAATAATTTACCTTTATTTATGCAGGTAGTTCTATAATGCTTAATCATGTGTGTGCAGTGAAAAATGTCAGAATAGCCTGAGGCTGCCCACAGCATCGCAGGGACTGCTTTTGAGGTTCCTCTGCCTGGTGCAGGAAGAGTTTCCATGCCAGCGTTCTCATCATGGAAAGCAGCAGACATTTTGAATGCGGTGCTGGATTAATAGCCAAGCAAGCAGGTCTCTCGGAGAATGATTTCATTTTACTAAAAAAAAAAAAAAACCAATGTTAAGGGGGTAGCACAAAAATTCCCAGGACTATCTTTGTTTTCAAATGGGAACTTTCTACTGAAAATATGTCATTCAAAGTGGTTAACTCTCTTTCTCCTGTGCATTTGGTAAAGAAAGATGCAACCTCTTGAATCCAGGAGCGTGAACCTGCTTATGTATTTGCACACTAATTAAATGTGAATTCACTCTCACACTTGGACCTTTGTTAATGGCATTTTACGTTGATAGTTTTAAAAGGGCATGCCTTAGCAGTTGTTTTTTTCAGTATGATTAAAAATAATTTGTAAGTGGTCCTCCTGTCCTAAAGGGGCTAATGACAATCTAGCTCAATGTTTCTCAACTTTGACCATTTTAAATATGGCTGGCTGGGGAATTCTGGGAGTTGAAGTCCATACATCTTAAAGTTGGCAAGGTTGAAAACACTGATCCAGATAGATTATAGCAGCATGAATGGATGTTAGTTGTGCTCCAGCTGTGAAGAGCACAATCTGTGTATCTTTTCCAAAATAATACACTATCATGTCATTATGTCTGCCTCCTTATGATTTTGCTCAGGTCCTGTGCTCCCTGCTGGTGGTAGTTCAACAGGCAGTGTAAATGGATATCACACCTGCAAAGGTGAGACACTTTAGCTAATTGTGCATACTTCTGGAAGTGTGTGTCTTTATGTTACTGCAGTGAGTCCTATCAATAACAATTTTGTTTGCATTCCCATTGTTCAAAGAGAGCGAGTTAGTTGCTTTGACCCTTGCAGTTTCTTTCTTTATGAGTCAGGGGCCGCATGGATGGAGTAAAACTGGAAGGTTCTTTCCCACTCATTTGCAAACCTTCCTTGTCACGCATCTCAGGTTATTTCAAACTTTTTTTAACTAAGCCCAAATTATAGATGCATCCAGTATTTAAAGCTTTCTTATGGCTCTCTAAGCAAAACTGGCAGGGGACGAAGCACCTGCGGATTCTTCGGAACAGAATAGTTTAGAAGCTGCACCCCGTCATAGAGGGTCAGATTCTGGCAACGCTGAACTCTCCCTTCGTCCATCCTCACTTTCCTTAAGAAAAGGGGAGCCTGCGTGTGCAGAAGGCCTTTCACCTGAAGCATCCTTTGACGTTGTCCATGCGTGTTATTTATCACACTGAACATAGGTAGACTCTTATATCTACATCTGTTACATTGAGCCCTTATATCTATAACCATAAGCAAATTAAATAATTCCTCTAATTCCAGTCGGGTTCTTTTTCTACTTTAGATCTGACAGAGATCCAGTGTGATATGTCAGACGTAAACCAGCAGTACGAAGGGCTGGGTGCTGCTTTACGGGGTCGCCTTGAGCAGCTCTCGGCCATGTTGGACAAGATGAGGGAGGCCCAAGACGAGGTGAACTCTGTGCTGACCTGGTTGCAGGAGAAGGAGCAGGCTTTGAAAGTCCTGGAAGCTTCCTCGTCACCTACAAAATCGGAGACAATGAGAGCTCAGGCAGAGCATAACAAGGTCTTGTTTTCATGGATCAATAAAATCCCATTCCTTGCTTTTTTAAAAACCATCCATAATAATATTGTTCAGCAAAGCCTATGACAGGCGTCTTCTCCTTTTGTAGCCAGGAGAATGATTCTCTGTTTGAGGCTGATCTGAAGCATCAAACTGAGCTTATAAACCCCTTTTCATGCCTCTCACAAAAATATAATGTAGTTATTCAAATGGTTGAAATTCCATTTTAAAGAGATTTCTTTGTTGTACTTGTGGGTGCTGCTCCGTAATATATTCTGGCATTATATTGCAAGTGCTGCTCTTCCTTCAAAGAGCCGGATAAATCCTTTTCAAATACGGACCGGTGTTTAGGTCCCCTCCCTTCAGATGCACAGGCTTCAGGACTCAGGCTTTCAGTCCAGTGAGGGGACAGACTCCAAATGTGTAGAACATGGATGCCTTCCAAGCCTCTGTGCACAAGCACCCTTTTTGTGGTTTCATAGGCCCCCTGGACTTTTGGGCAGCAGTTTTTTCAGCTCAGGTGAGAAGCAAAATGAATGCCTTGAGATTTGTATTTTACCCACTGAAACTAAGTAATGAGACTTCTGATTTGGAGAAAGTTTAAGGCTGCCTTTTCATAAAGCCTAAAGTAGGCTGAAAACATTGGTCCTTGCCTTTGATGACCTTTGGTCGTCCCTGTTCATAGCCATCGCTGTTTTAGCAGTAGCCTCTGCTATCCTCAGAGGGAAGAAGACACAAAGAGAATGGAAGCTTGTCCTGCCTTTAACTCACTCTCAGTCACCCCCACAGTCTGATGCTTTCCTCCTCCTTTCTGAATAGGCATTTCTGGGTGATTTGGAGCAGAATGCTGTGAAGGTCCAGGCAGCCAAGGAATCGCTCTCTGGACTCCTGGAGAAATACCCGGACTCTCCAGAAGCAAGAAACTGGAAGAGGATGTTGGAAGACTTAAGTACGTAAGCCTAGGAATCTGGGAGAAACTCTGCAGGGGCTACTTAAGAACTCAGAACATTTTTGCAGGCCACCCTCAGTTTCCTCTTGCTGCCTTTCATTGGGTAAACTAGGGGGAGCGTAACAGCCTCAGGAGCAGTGAAGTACACAGTAATAGCAATAGCACTTAGACTTATATATCACTTTATAGTGCTTTCCAGCCCTCTCTAAGCGGTTTACAGAATCAGCATATTGCCCCCAACAATCTGGGTCCTCATTTTACCCACCTCGGAAGGATGGAAGACTGAGTCAACCTGGAGCCTGGTGAGATTTGAACAGCTGAACTGCTGAACACAGTCAGCTAAAGTGGCCTGCAGTACTGCACTCTAACCTCTGCGCCACCTCGGCTCTTACAATAAGAAATGGCTGACTGTTGTGTGGGATATATACCATATTATTGATATTGGGTTTTTTTATATATCTTCAAAACTTCAGTTCTGAACATGGAATAAGTGCTCCATAACATTTTTGGCAGCAGCATATTCACCTTCAGGCAAGGTGGGCAGCATATAAGTTTATTATATAAATAAATAATAAATATTCCCAAAATTAAACCAAACATAATAATAATTACAATAGTAATAATAATGTGGTAGGTTTTTAAAAAGAAAATCTTGCAAGCTCCCCCAATCTTCTTGTCCCATGAGGTCTTGGGGATGAGCTCACTAAAATACTGCAAGATTTGGTGCAGGAGAAAATCCCTTTGCAATGATATGAAGTCCCAGAAAGAAGCTCAGTGACAGCCTGGGAAATAAATACAGGGCCCTTATTCTCATTTATCAGGAACATTGCCTGCATGGTAGCAGGGTCTTGCAGAATGGATGTCTTCTCTGTATGCAAGCAGGGAAGACTCCTCAATGTGGAGACAGAAGGGCTCTTGGGCAGAAAATATTGGTGTGAGAAAAGGAAACAAGAAGCATGGATGGGTATATAGGTGTGCCTTTTTTCATCTGAGAAATGTTGGTGTAAGATCGGTCTATGTAAGTGAGGACAAAGAACCTTGATGTAAATATTTGTTTAGGCAGGATCTATTCTCATTCTCAGTGGCTTGGCTCCTCTTTAGCCACTGGCTGTTATAAAAAGATGTGCAAGATATATTTTACTCTTGCATTATGTTGCTGATATCCCCAACCGTGGTGGTTTTGATGTTCAGATTCTAGGTGGGCACATGCCAAGCAGGTGACGGAGGAGCGCCAGCAGAAGCTAGAAAAATCAGCCAATGAACTGGCAAGTTTTCAGGAAGCAGAAGGCCAGCTGAGGCCCTGGCTGATGGAGAAGGAGCTTATGATGAGTGTGCTGGGACCACTGTCCATTGATCCTAATATGCTGAACGCCCAAAAACAGCAGGTTCAGGTGAGTAAAGCAAACGTGAGTCTTGGTTTCTGCCTTTCTGTGTGCTTGGACTGAGTGCAGAGAGGTCACTGTGGATGGAGTTGGGAGCTGAGGAGGCTGCATGGCCAATCACAGTTGGCTTGATAAAAACACCTCCAATTTCACTTCAAGCCCTGATAGAGGAAAGGCTCATTTACAGATGGTAGGGTTTATTTAACATCTTGCTCATATTTAATTTGTCTCCCTCCTTTTTTTGGAGTGAGAAATCATATTGCTAAGAAGTCCGTAGCCAGTCAGCCAAGAGGTGGTGGTGGGGAGGTCTTCTTGATACTCTTTCTGCCACTTGTTATATGTTATGGAGTAGCAGCTGGACAAATGAGGCAGCGGACTGGAATGCCATCATCCTCCCTGAGCTGTATTAAAAGCTCAGCCCCTGCAGTTTTTGTGCAGCACTTCCAGAAACTCCATGTTCAGATGCTTTAGAGTTGCCAAATGTGCTTTTAGCTCTGTTGTCAGCCAGTTTAAAGTCCTATTTTTTATGACTAACTTCTTTGGCTCTTAATTGACTTGTTAGTTAGTGTTATATATGTTTTACACCTCATTAAATGTTCCTTCTGAATGAAGATGAAGATGCTACAGTTAATTGATGATATAAATATTGCCACTTGTTGCTTCAACCCTGAAGGCCCTTGGAAGAAGATGTTCCTTGGACCTGTTATATATTTGGCTCTCAAGTAGGGTCTTCCTCAACGGGTTGTTTCCCATTCCACCAAGTCCCGGTTCATGTGGCTGCAGTTGCTTCTTTGGTCACGGTGGTTGGCAAATAGGAGGTTGCAATCCAACACATTGTGGAAGACATCTTGAGTGATTCCTAGGGCATCCTCCTAACTGTCCATACCCTAACGGCAGTACACAGTCAAGGAAGCCATATTCACACGGAATGTGAATAACGATGATGAATAATGAGGAAAATGGGATCCAGTTATGGAATCCTAGAAGTTAGAGAAATAGACTCCAGTTGTCACTTATTACTGGTTACACTAAGATGAAATCTCTGTGAATTATGGGACTTCTTTCTCACAGATTCCCTAATGGTGGGATTGATGTGACATTAGAGAAATAAGGCTCCTCATGTGCAGTGTGTTGAAAACCTCCCTTTTCCTTCCCAGGCTCCAAGAATTTCCTTACCAACCTTTCATAAAGCAAGAACTCTCCCTAGAATCCTTTGCAGTATGTGGGAGTTCATTTTCATGTTAATCCATATAAAGATGAATTCCCCAAGGGCAAACTACTTGAAAGCCACCAATTTATTTTACAGAAAAAGGCATCTTAATTATTTTAGTGGAATTTGGGAAGACAGTGTGATTGCGGCTGTCTTCGTGGGTTTCTGAGTTCTTAAAATGGTGACTCCCACTATAGTGAGGCTAATAGCACCCATCGTTTCCTTCTTCTTTCATCTTTATCTTTTGTTTTAATTGAATCCCCCTAGTCCCATCACATGCATGTTTGTGTTGCAGTTCATGCTGAAGGAATTTGAAGCTCGGAAGCACCAGTATGACCAGCTGAACGAGGCAGCCCGGGGAATCCCCACCAGCCCTGGTGAACAGTCTTCATCCCACAGCCATGTGCAGGAGGAGCTCCAGGCTATCAACAGGAAGTGGACCAAGCTTATGGAACGTCTCAACTCTCGTTCCAGTCAAATCGACCAGGCTGTGGTCAAGAGCACCCAGTTCCAGGAGCTGCTCCAGGGATTGTCTGAGAAAGTGAAAGCTGCTGGACAGCGCCTGAGCACCCAGTCTGCCATCAGCACCCAACCAGAGGCTGTGAAGCAACAGCTGGAGGAAACCAGTGAAATCCGGTCTGAGCTGGAGCAGCTGGAAGAGGAGATCACAGAGGCTGAAGCCCTATGTGAGCAGCTCTCGGTTCTCATTGGAGAACAGTACCTTAAAGATGAACTCAGGAAGCGCCTGGACACTGTTGCCTTGCCTCTCAAAGGGCTGGAGGATTTAGCAGGTATAATGTTCACAGATTTTGAAGTGAACGGCACCATTTAATTGAGAAGTAGACTCAAAGCTCCAGAACTTGTAGGAAGATGGTAGTGTGCAGTTGGGCCCAGTAGCTTCTAATGTACACATTTAGGTGGCATTAAAATCAGCAGGGCTATTAGCACAAGTCAAGCCATTGTGAATGTTCTCCTACCGGTAGGAAGGAACCTGTAGGTCATGTCAGTGCTGCAAATATAGCGCCCAAACACACTGATGTGAATGGTGATCCAGGAGACAACGCGGGTTCTTCTTTTCTTGTAGTCTCACAAAGAAAGGAAGCCAAACCCCATTACCGTTCGGTTTGCTTTAGAGAGAGGGAAAGAGAGAAAATTCTCACTTCTCCAGTATTGCTCACCCACACAATGAGTAATGTTACACCTCCCCAAAGATAGCGTAAGGGACTGGTACAGTATGTCCTAGAACTCCCATAGCTGAATGGTTCTCCATTTTCAAATTTAGAAAAATGTATTTTAAAATCTACAGTAATTAGAACTAAAAATAATTATATATGAGTGCCCAGAGGAAAAAAAAAGATGGTAATTGGGCTTAAGTCCTTTATGACTACCAGAAAAAAATACAAAGTGGCAGCCCATCCCATGTCAAATGCTTCTCTTCCTTAGAGTAGCTTGCTTCAAATGTATATAATATTTCCCCCCTGGGACAAGTTCAAAGACTGGTGTTTGAGTTTGTATCGTGAAGTACATTTTCAGCCATGCATGCCTTCCCATTTCTAGGTGACCGACTGAATCGCTTGCAGATGGCACTCGCCAGCTCCCAGCAATTCCAGCAGATGTTTGATGAGCTCCACACTTGGCTGGAGGACAGACTGAAGCAGCAGGCACAGAGTGGGCCAATCTCAGCCAAACTGGAGAGGCTGCAGTTTCAGATTCAGGAGCAGGAAGAATCTCAAAAGAGCCTGAACCAACATAGTGGCTCCTATGAAATGATCGTGGCTGAGGAGGAATCTTTGCTTCTCTCTGTTCATCCTGGGGAAGAGAAGGCAACCTTGCAAAGCCAGCTGGTTAGCTTGAAAGCAAATTGGGAGGAGCTCAGCAGACAAATTGCCAGCCGGCACTACAAACTTAAGGACTGCTTACAGAAGGCCCAGAAATATCAGCGCCATGTGGAAGACCTTTTCCCTTGGGTGGAGGATTGTAGGTCAAAGATGTTAGAGTTAGAAGTCACTCTGGATCTAGTGCAACTGGAAGCCGCTCTTCTAAGGTCAAAGGCCATGTTGAGTGATGTAGCAAAACGACGCTCCCTTCTAGAGATGCTGAATGGTGCTGCTGACATCCTCATTGATGCATCAGAAATGGATGAAGATGACATTAGAGATGAGAAAGCAGAGATCAACCAGAAGATGGATGCTATAACAGAGGAGCTCCAAGCCAAGACTGGATGCCTTGAAGAGATGTCTCAAAGGCTCAAGGAGTTCCAAGAAAGTTTTAGGAACATTGAAAAGAAACTGGAAGGGACAAAGCACCAGCTGGAGATCTATGAAGCTCTTGGCCCTCAGGCCTGCAGCAGTAAAAATTTGGAAAAACTGAGAGCTCAACAGGAGGCTCTTCAGACCTTGGAAGCCCAAGTGGATTATCTCAGGAATTTCACTCAGGGTCTCGTGGAAGATACTCCAGATGGATCAGACTCTTCCCATCTCTTACGTCAAGCTGAAATTGTCCAGCAAGATTTCAAGGGGGTGAAGCAAAAAGTCAATGAATGTTGTAAAATCATGGAAAGCAAGCTTGAAGGAATAGGATTATTTAATAATCACGTTCGGGAAATGTTTTCTCAACTGACTGACCTGGATGATGAGTTGGATAGCATGGGCCCTGTTGGGAGGGACATGGACAGCCTCCAGTCCCAAGCAGATGATGCCCATGAATTTCTGGGCAAACTTCAACGGTTAAGATTGGATATCCAAGCTTCTGAAGAGAAATGTAGACAGATGCTGGATGATGAAGGGAGTCCTGATCTCATAGGGCTGAAACGTGAACTGGAGACCTTAAATAAGCAATGCGTCAAATTGACTGAAAGGGGGAAAAGCCGCCTGGAGCAGGTGGATACCACGCTGGCTCGCGTCAAAGACTTTTACAACAAGCTGAAGGAGCTGAACTACATGACCACTGCAGCAGAAGAGGGTGAAGCCCTGCAGTGGGTAGTTGGGACTGAGGTGGACGTAATCAACCAGCAGCTGGCAGATTTCAAGGTAGGAGCCTTTCCATCCTAAAGGTGTTTCTTGTTTATATTGGATCCAGTCCTGGTTGTGTGTGTGACTTTTCTCAGTTGCGTACCATCTTCCTGGAGATTACCAGGATAGGTCAATGACCGGGAGGTAAAATATGGCAGAAAATATTAGCTTGTGGCTTGTCATTCGCCAGGCGTGAATTTGCCTTTCATATCAGTATTCACTTGGGTAGTTTTAGGAACATCGTCCACTCAGGCTGCATTTGTTTAGAATACTTGTGTTTGTGTACTTGTGCACTTGTTTGTATACTCTAAACATGAAGTTTGATGTTTGACATTTTACATAATAAAGGGAAAATAGTTTACATGTTTTTGTGAAAAATAGCATCCGCAATGAATTGTGGATGCTGTAATTTGTATTCCTGCTTAGTAGAGGATTGGGCCTGATGGCTGATGATTGGAATTCATGAATGATTGGAATTCCTTCCAACTCTTGGATTCTGTGATTTGAGTCAGATTCTGGTCCACATTTTGGAGGCCTTTCTAGTTCCATATAAGGAACCTTGGGCTACAATGATGCTACGGGTTTCCTCGGGTTTTTCTAATCTTTTGAACTGTTGTATAGGCAAACCTTTCATCCTCAGCCAATTTCATTCCAAAGAAATGCAAGATTGTTTTTTTTTAACTGGGCCTCTTCTGGTAATAGCCACCTTGGATTCTCCATGCTATACAAGTATGGCAACCTCCTCAAATGCTGAGCACGATTACATATCCATCCCAAATAAATGCATTTTAAAAAAAAAATAGGTTAACTAATACAATAGTGTCATTTCAGGAAATCCACTCCCTAAAGTTGGGTGTGAAAATTTATTTATTTATTATTTCGACTTTTATACCGCCCTTCTCCCTGGGGACTCAAGGTGGTGTACAGCCAGTATAAAAGATAAAACACAGCAAACATCATTAAATAAGTTAAAAACATATTAAACTGTAATT
>JANHGD010002098.1:118433-128807 GCA_027560375.1 Imantodes cenchoa
CCGCGGCGGCGGCGGGCCAGGCGCAGCCCCGGCCGCTGCTTTGCCGTCGCCCGTGCCGAGCGGAGCCCTGCGGGCCGGGGCAGCCGAGCGCCGGAGAGGCCGGCCTTTGTTCCGCGAGGCGCCTTCGGGGATGCGTCCGGCCCTCCTGGCCGGCGGGCGCTGACGGCCGGGACCTCCGGGGGGCGCAGCGCTGTGGCCGAGGGCCGCCTGCCAAGGACCGTTGGCCCGCGCCCCGGCCGCTCGGAAGCCTCCTTGGCAAGGGCCCCTGGCGCCGCTCTCGCTCGCCTCGCTCGGCCCCGCCGGCCCCCCTGCAGAAGCGCCGGGATGCGTCGCCCTGGGCCCCGCTTCGGCCTTTCCCCGCGGAAGCGCGGCCTCCTTGGAACGCGGGTGGCTGGAACGCGGGCTCTGGACGGGGGCCTTCCCGCTCCCTGCCGATTGTAAGGAATACAACTTTCTAACGCTCGCCGTGGATTTCTAAAAGCCGAGCAGGCGGCGGGGGTGGCAACGTTCCTTTGTGCTGCTGCTGCTGCTGCTGCTGCTCCCAACCTCTGCTGGGATTCTGCCCTGGTGAAGCATGGGCAAGCCCTTAAGCAGACCTGACTGTTTAAGGCAGAGCCCTGCTTGTTTGGGGAAAGGCGAGGACGAAGACGGCTACATAGAAGACTGCTACGTGCCTCAGAGGTCCATCTACGACACCATGAGAATAAACGAGCAGATCGATCAGGGCTCCAAGCCGAATCAACCTTCCAAGAGCACGCTGGAGAAAGGAGACGGCGGCACCGTTTCTAGCAACGGGACTTTAGGGGGCCCCGGTGCTCCGGAATCAAAAGTACCAGAGAGCAAAAAGTTAGACGAAAGAGTCATTTTTGATGCTTTGAAACTCAGCAGCGATGTCTCCAAGTCAGCCCCGGCACCCCCAAGGCGACGGCCCAACTTGGAGAAAAAGGAGAATATCAACAGACGCTCCTGGAAATCGTTTATGCCACCCAATTTCCCTGAGTTTGCTGAGAGAATGGAAGCCTCCTTGAGCGAAGTCTCCGAAGCAGCTGTTTCCAACCCCTCCTTGCAAGAGAAGCCCGGGTCTCCCGCTGTGGCTGAAAGCTGCAGCCCCTCAGACCACAGGGAATCCCTGTCGGAGCCCCTGACTCTGGAGCATGTGCCCAGGCCCTCTGGGCTGCCAGATGCTCAGGAGGCGAGGCCCCCAAGTGAAGCCTTGGGTGAGTTTTCTCAGGGGGAGTGCCAGCCCCTACTGGAGCCCGAAGACATGCTGGTCGATTTAACGGGGGGCAGGCGGAAGGGCCATCGTCTTGTGAGTGCAACGTGGCCCAGGCTACTGAAAAACCCACTCAAGGCCCCAGGCCTCAGGGGGAACCACGACACCTTGGAGGCAGACGATTCCGAGTGTGTGATAGAAACGGTGCCCCTGTCTCCCTGCCTGAGCGAAGAGCTCCTGGATCCAGGGATGGGTCTTCTCCTCACCCCCGGCCTCCGGGAGAAGACAGAATCCGAGCTGAGATTTGAAGAGGACGAGCGCTTGATCATGATGGAAGCTGAGGAGTGGGAGGAAGGCTCCCTGTCAGAAAAGGGGAAGGCGGCTAAGGAAACACAGGGCTGCTTGACAGGTATTTCTGAAGAAAGGGGACAATTATGCCTTCCATTCGTGACAGTTGAGGAAGCTGTAAAGAAGGTTGCTGGAGTCCAAGGACCCTATAACCACCCATTGCACCAGCAAGGACTCTGGGATGACTCAGAGCCTCCGGCAGCCCGCTCTGCTCTGGTTCCCCAGGAAACACATCAAGACTTAAAGGCTCTTCTTGGAGAGGGTGATGGGGTTTGCGGTGCGGAAGCTGGAACAATCCGAGGGGAAGGGGAAGAATTTGCCTCTGGTTTGGGACCCTGCCTCGGCCCCCCTGCCCCAGAGCAATTTTCTGATACGGATTCTGTGCAGATGTTCCTTGAACTAGAAAAGCTTTGCATGAATGAGGAGGAGAAAGATGGGGAAGCTCCAACTGAATTTGAGGTTCAAAATGTTACGTTTTCTTCAGAAGGGCTGGACCTCCTGGAGAATTTGGACTTGCCCTCTGAGACTGTGGCAGAACCTTCCCAACACTTGACTCACCATGAAATCAGTGTGGCAGACTCAGCCATGGTGTCTGATCTAGAGGATTTTGATGTCACTTTTGGTTCTCAAGTAGCAAGTGCAACAGAGCCGACGCTGTCGGAATCTTTTTCTGAACAGGACACTTCTGGGGACTCAGAGAAAGGGATGCTTTCCAATCCTGCAGTTGCAAAAGATGTTGAATTGCAATATCATTGCAATCATTCCTCTTCTGTTACTCTAGTGGAAGAGAATGGAGCAGAAGAGCCAACGACTGATGAAGTGGCAAAAAGTCACAAGGCCAAAGGCCAGTTGGATTCAGTAGGGAGAGAGACTGTGGTTGCAGTTCATGGGCCTTGCTGCAGAGCACAAGCCCCCTGCGTTCATGTAGCCGAGGAGGAAATGCCGCCTCTGTTCAGTCGGATAGAGGGGTCATCCCTGAGCCATGATGAATTTGCTACCATTGCTGAAGACCTGGATTCTCAGCAAGAATTTGATCTGATTGAAGGGGTGGTGAGCCCTGAGGAGCAGGAGCTGTTTGCTTTTTACAAGCTGAATCCTTCAGAAAAGACGATGGACTTTTCAAATTGGGATGTCCCTGAGCTGGGCTCTGAGGATGAAGTTGTAGAGCTAGACAAGGAGAACATTCTGTTTGCAATCCACCCAGAGGAAACAGAAGGGATGGGGAATTTTTGGCCACCTTTACCAAGCGATTCTGAAATGATACAGGGTTCTGAGGAGTCCATAAGACACACAGGGTCCTTAGACCAGCAGAAGTATATTGAGACTAGCAGTAGCTGCCAGCTTCAGCTTTTGGCGTGGCCAGTAAGCACTACAGAAGTGGTAGTGAGCACTACTTTTCTTCAAGAGGAAGAGCCAAAAATAGCTCAGCAGGTAACAGTCAGTCCAGCTGTGGAAAGAGACTTTATGGATCCTGGGATCCTGGAGTTGCTTTTCGGGCAGAGTGGGAGTAGTGAGGTAACAGGGGAAAGGGAAAGGGATGCCAAGTTTGTAGATGCAGACTCCTGCCCATCAGCTACTGCGGATTGCTCATGGGAGGCCCAAGGTAGTGTTGGAGATTTTGCATGCAGGCTTGAAGAGGAAGCTGTTTCTTTCAGTCCTTTGCCTGGGGATGAAGATATCAATGTCCTTCCAGATACCGTAGAGGACCTTGCCAGCACCATAATGGGTCCCTGCACTATTAATGCAACAGACTTCACATTGTCGTCCTTGTCAGGTTCACTGACTTCAATCCTAGCTCTGGATCTTTCTGTTGAAGATGCTACAAGTTTAATTGGTGATGGAGGTGACTCTGAAACAGCCACGTGGGTGTGCAACATCCAGGAGCTGATACCAGCATTACAAACTGCACAAGAGATCTCCTCTCTCCCCATGCCACTCTGCCCCATTCAGTGTCCAGACAAAGAGGAACTGCCTGTTCAGGAAGAGTGGACCATGATACCCAGTTCCTCAGAAGAGTCTATTCAGGTGATCCAAGGGATGGATGAGAGCATTTTGCCATTTAATGTAAGTCTGGAAGAGCATCCTTCACAGTGGGAAAGTAGCCTTCTGATCCGGGCATTTGAAGCCTCCAGGGATGTACCATCCAGCCCAGCTCAGTTGCCTGCCTCTGAAGCTGAAGAGGAGACCCAGGCTGTGTCAGGCATGGAGGCGCTTTCTTCCCTCTCCACTGCTCCTGGAACCAGTGAATTGGTTCCAGATAATGAGGTATTTGTTTCCTAGTTACTCACTCACTGTTCTGTCTAATATTAAATCCCTTTATTTGGAGTTGAGGAGGAGTTAATCCATAGTTAACTGACTGACTGATATCATTTATGAAGGACAAAAGAATGTCTATTTAACTCTATCCTATTACAGTATAGCTGAAGATCTCTTTTCTTTTGAATGGTCTCGGCAGTTGAGTGGCTTGAGGCTTCCATAAAATACTTCTTTAATGAACGAATCATGCATTTCCTGCAGAACACTTGAGATTGAGCATGTGTAACTGCAGGGGTAGTAACTGAAAGAATGGGTTGCTAAGAGCAAAACGATGTAAGGCAAATTAAGCTTTGGCACAGGTTTACTTTAAATAACAAAGGCACACACCCCCCCCCTTCATGGAAAAGAAGAGAAGTAACAGGAAAAGCTAAATCTTTTCCCTTAAATCTTTTAAAATCTCCCTCTCTAGCATAACAGTTAGGGACAGAAATGATTTTTGTGCAAATTTGCATCAATATTTCTTCTATAAAACAGCTTTTTTTCCTTGTGGGTACTGACTTTGACTGTTACTAACCAAGCTAAGCTAGTTTTGTAACCATTGTGTGTTTTTTGTTTGTCTTGTTTCTCACACTTCAAACGGTTGTGCATTTCCAAAAACAAAAAAGGAAAACCAGCCAGAAGTTTGAGAAACTATTTTGAAATCTAAATGTGGATAACAGTCTCTCAGACTCTGGGCTGAGATGGACTGAGTTTGTGTCTATTACAGCTTCCTGCAGCCAAAATGTTCAAATCCAGCCTGCCGTTAGGAAACAGGAGGAGCTGCAGGCTAGGCCAGGAAATGTGAATTATTGGCCACGTTCCCTTCCCTTCTTCCAAAGGAGAAGGAGGAGATGGTGACTGGGCACAAAACAAGGGTCCCAAATTGAGAGAGATCTTTGCACAAGAGGCAGGAAGTTGGGAAGCTTGTGAAAAACGTTCTGTGTTGACGTGGCTGATGTGGTGTTTCTGCCAAGAGGGACAAGAAGCCCCCAGTCAGAGGAGGAAGCTGTATTCAAGGTTATGGTGTTTCCGTTGTTCCCCTCCCCTTTTATTTCCAGACTTCCAAGGCACACGGAGCTTTCTTGTGGCTGCCACAGTCATCTCAATTATACTCAGAGATAATAATTTGCCTGATTCCAACTCACCTGAATAAGATTTGAATTTGGGTCCTGCATGTGAAAATGAAGCAAGGTGAACAGACTCTGCATTGCTTCAACATTGCCTGCGAAGTTTGGTGTCTGTGTGGACACATGGCCTCCAGTGAAAAGGAATGACACCATGACCCTTCCACTGCCTCCCCCAAACTGCTTGGTTCTCAGACTCTGTCTAATTTACATGGACGGGTTGTCTGCAAGAGCCCCAGACTGATAAGAGCCCCAGACTTCCATTTGTCTGTATTAAAGACAAGATTTAAACTCCATTTCAGGCTAAAGGTGGTGACCCAACGCTCTGGAATTTTCAATGCATTCTCTATTTGAAGCACCAAGCTGTGCTTCCAAGTATTTTCTGTTGAGGCGGTTGTTAAATTTGATTTCTCTGTTTAAACTTCCCCGCGGAACTTGCCTGCTTTGTGGATGTTGCCATCCGTATCTAGCAGCTGTTCCTGGTTTCAACTATGGGTGTGTGTGTGTGTGTGTGTGTGTTTTGCTTGCCCCAAGTGAAAACTTATCAGTCTGGGGCTCTTGCAGACAACCCGTCCATATAAATTAGACCTTCTATAGCAGGAGGAGTAAGCTGTTTCCACAGAAGAGGCTGGGGAGCTGTTTGCTCTTGCATTGTCATCAACTCTACTCACTGCAGAATACCTCCATGGCTCTGGACAGCATCTTCATTTAATATCTTGGCATGTTCCCATTTCTGGAGACAAATTGCTGAATGTGATAAGTCAGGGCTAATTCTTTTTTTTCTCTCCATGGAGAGCCCTGGAAGCTTCCAGTTGCTCACTAGGTCTGCAGCAAAACTTGGTCCTTTACAACTGACCATTTGGGCATCATATTGTTTCAAAGTAGCTGCTTAGTTGACTGGAAGGCTTCAACCTGCCCTTGCTCTGGTTCCTTATTTGCTTAGGGCTGTTTGGGAGCAGAGAAATGTTCGATTCTGCCTCTGAGCAACAACCCTGCTTTTGATCAGAAGCAGGGCTGCAACTCAGCCACAGGCCTTTGTTTAAACAATATCCTGGCTTCAACCCCCAACAGAGTCTAAAATTGTGCCTGAATCCCAGGGGAGTCCTCCAGTCCTTGTTGACCTTGAAGGACTAGAGAGACCACTGGCCTTGTGGGGTTTTACCCTCTTCCTCCAGGGCAGTATTTCTCAATTAAGCAACTTCAAGGTATGTGGTGGACTTCAATTCCCAGAATTCCCCAGCCAGCTATTTTGGCTGGAGAATTCTGGGAGTTAAGTCAGTCAATCAGAATAGAGCTGGAAGAGACCTTAGAGGTCTTCTAGTCAAACCCCCTGCTCAAGTAGGAGACCCTATACCATTTCCAGTGATGAAGCATCCACAACTTCTGACGGCAAGCTGTTCCACTGGCCTCCCTGTTAGGAAGTTTCTCCTTAATTCCAGCTTGCTTCTCTCCTTGATTATCCATGGTTTCTGGTGCTTTGGAAAATAAATTGACCCCTCCTCTTTGTGGCAGCATCTCAAATATTGGAATACTGTTATCGTGTCTCCCCATAGGGTCCTTTTTTTCTCTAGACTAGCCAGACCCAAATCCTGCAACCGTCGTTCTTATATGTTTTTGTCTCCAGACCTTTAATCATTTCAGGTGTTCTTCTTTGCACTTTTTCCAAAGTCTCAACATTTTTTTGGTAATGTGACTAAAACGATGTAGTATTTCAGGTGTGGCCTTACTGGAATATATATCTTAACAAAATAACACAGTTGGAAGGTATCTTGGAGGTCTTCTGGTCCAACCCCTTGCCTAAGCAGGAGACCCTATACCATTCTGGACAAATGGCTGTCTGATCTTGACTTAAAAACCTCCAGTGATGGTGCGCCTACAATTTTTAAATTCAACCCATTCCACTGATTAATTGTTCTCATTGTTAGGAAACTTCTTCTTAGTTTTAGGTTGAATCTCACTTTGATAAATTTCCATCCATTGTTTCTTGGTTTTCCCCTCAGGTGTTTTGGAAAATAGGTTGACTCCCTCTTCTCTGTGACAGCCTCAGATAATTGGAAGATTGCTATCCTGTCATCCCTAGTCCTTCTTTTCATAAGACTACACCTACCCAGCTCCTGCAACCCTCTTCCTATGTTTTAGCTGCCAGTCCCCTAATTGTCTCTGTTGTTCTTTTCTGCACTCTTTTCCAGAGTCTCAACATCTTTTTTGTATTTCAGTGACCAAAATTGGACACAGTGTTCTATGTGTGGTCTCATTAAGGCAGTCTACAGCAGTACCAATCCTTCCTGTGAACTTGGTACTTTTCCTCTATTGATGCAGCCTAGGACTGTATTGCCTTCTTTGGCAGCTGTAGCACACTGCTGGCTCATATTTAAGTTGTCCCTGGATTCCTCTGATAGTTACTGTTGTTGAGCCAGGTATCACCTATTCTATACCTGCACATTTATTTTTTCTTACGCAAGTGTAAGTGTTGCTTTTCTCAACAATGAAATACATTTTGTTGGATAGGGCTCAGTATTCAAGTCCATCTAGATCCTTCTGGATCTTGAGCCTGTTTTCTAAAATGTTCACTATTTCTATTAGCTTGATGTCATCTACAAATTTGATGAGTTCCCCTATTTTTTTTGTCTAAATTATTTATGAAGATGTTGAAGAGTATTGGGCCTCAAGGCAGAACCTTGGGGTACCCCACTGCATACATACAGTGGGGTATCCCACAGCTTGATGGAGTTCCATTGAGGACTGCACATCTGATGGGGATGCTGTATGTCACACATTTTTCTATCTTACCAACAAGTAGGTTGTGGTTAAATGCCTTAAGGATTGAAGTCAAGCACAGCATTTTGCTAGTTCACTAATTTAGTTCCTTTGTCAAAAAATGCAATAAGATTAGCATGATCTGTTTTTAACAAACCCATGTTGGCTTCCAGTAACAGTCTGTGGAGATTGTCAGTCATCCAGGTCATGGTTGTCCCAGAGGTGCTTTTCAAAGGGCAACTGAACTTTCTTTGGGTTTTTTTCTTTGAAGAAGTTTCTCTTCTCAAAGAGAAAAAGCTGCTTGGACAAGAAGAGAAACATCTTCAAGGAAAAAACAAAGAAATCCAGCTGCCTTTTGAAAAACACCTTTGGGACTTCTAGCAGTAGCTTTGCTTGTTTCTAGGAATTTGCAGTTCCACTGCTTGATTATCTTTTCCAAGATTTTCCCAAGTATTAATGTCAGGCTGATTTCTCTGTAGTTTCCTGGATCCATTTTTGTTTTGTTTTCTTTTTGGAAGATGGAAACCACATCCAGTGTCTATGGAGATTGTCAATCATCCAGGTCATGGTTGTCCCCCTAAGCTGCTTTTTCCAAAAGGCAACTGGATTTTCTTAGTTTTTTCTTTGAAAAAAAAATCACTTCTCAACTTCTTCTCAAACTGAAGACGTTTCTGGGATGATAACCGAAGTGGAACTGAAAAAGCTGCTTGGATAAGAAGCAACTTGTTTTTGAAGGAAAAAAAAACCAAGAAAGTCCAGTTACGTTTTGGAAAAAACACCTTTGGGACATACGGTTCAGTGGTTCTGAGATCACGCCTGCCACCTCCTTCAGAACCTTGGGACGTAATCCATCTGACTTGAACTCATCTAGAATGGGCAGATGTTGTCTTAACCATTTTCTCACCTATTTTGACTTGTATTCTGTTGGAAGAAATGTCCATCTGGGGTCAGTTCCGAGTGGGGAGAAGGACACTGGAAACATGGAGGCTGTTTGAAAAGATGGTTTAATGGTAGACAGGACCACATGGGTTGAGGTCCTGGGCAATTGAGCACAGCATCATCTTCTATTGGTGGACCAATCGTTTCCTTGACTTTTCTCTTGACTTCTACATGTTGAAAGAACCTTTTTTCATTATTTCTGATATTTTCGACATTTTGACATCTTAACGTTGTTTAAGGTTGAGAAACACTGTTCAGGGGAGGGTTCTGAGCTCCTCCAAGAGCTGTGAGGCTTGCCCTGCCTCCCCATTTGGCACCCGGACTTCTTCATCACAGCCTTGTAAGAGAGGAGGCTGCTGAAAGGGGGGGGGGGGGGTTCGTTTGCTGAGCAGGCTTATTTCTCAGGAGCAAAGGGCCATCCTGTGACCAGCCCAGGACCAGCTTTTTATTGGTTCAAATTTAGAGGCTGCTCAGACCACTCTGTGCAGTTTACACTTTAAAATGAAAAATATCATGCAAAATAGTGTTTGAAAACATAAATTGTAAAACCACATTAAAAAAATCATTCTCACTGAGGACAGCCCAGGCTTTAATACGGCTATGCTTGTTATATTGGCATGTGTTTTTGTAATCATCTTGAAAGGCCACCTGGTTTTGTAGGGCAAAATGTAGGAGCCTGCTGACCCCTTTTCAGACTAACCCGTTTTATTTTAAAAAAACAGGAGCTTTCATGAACGACATCTCCCTTTACCCAAGCAATGGCTCCACAGATGCAGGATTTAAATTGGGCGGGGGAGCCGTTTGTGGTGGAGGGAGAGCCAGAAGTCAGGATGGTGATGCAAATGCAGGTTCCATGAGAGACAGAGCCCAAGCACCTTATCAGTTAACAATTATGAGGCATTCAAAACCCTGTGTGTTCATTGAGTCCTTCAGAGACAGCACAGATATAGCTCTCCATGTAAGAAGTTCAGATATTCCACCCCCAATGATGCTGTTAAAATCTTGTTTTCCCAAAATGGTTACTCTGCCACAAAGCGTCACAGAATCGCTGATCTCTCCTTGTCTTGAGATGTCATTGTAAGACCTGGAGGTGGATAAAGTTCTGAAAATGCTGGGGGACAATGGACTGTTCGTGGTATCATTTGCAGTGTAGATCAGAAGAAGACTGCCTTCTTACCGGGATCGAAGAACCCCAGAGTCAGCTTTGCCAGTTCATGCTTCTCCTGATTGTGTCCCACGCAAGAGAAAAGCTTCCTGTTCCTCCAGAAATAAGATTTCAAAGGACAAATTTTGGAGTGGAGCTGCGACTCCACCTGCATTTTCAGAGTACGAAGGAGCACAAAGGAGATGGCAAGGCCAGGTGGGGGGCAGGGAAGGCAGCTTTATTATGTAGGTATTTCTTTCAGGTGCTTTTAGGCAGCTTCCATCAAAAACACCAAACAGCATGAAAATGTGGAATGCAGAAAGAGTGCGAGCATCGACTTGTGGGGATGGAAGGGAGAAAGGGTCATCCAAAGACTAAAAGCAGCAAAGTCCCAAAGACGCAGCCGAAATGACCCTTCAGGGGAGCTCATTGATTTGCAAGATGGATCTCAACCTTATATCATTGCTGCTGATATATATGTGTGTGTGTGTGTGTGTGTGTGTGTGTGTGTGTGTGTGTGTGTGAGAGAGAGAGAGAGAGAGAGAGAGAGAGAG
>JANHGD010002099.1:13223-24431 GCA_027560375.1 Imantodes cenchoa
ATTTTCCCTACCGGTTCTGTGGGCGTGGCTTGGTGGGCATGGTATGGCTTGGTGGGCGTGGCAGGGGAAGGATACTGGAAAATCTACATTCCCATCCCACTCCAGGGGAAGGATAATGCAAAATCCCCATTCCCTCCCCACTCTGGGGCCAGTCAGAGGTGGTATTTGCCAGTTCTCTGAACTACTCAAAATTTCCACTACCGGTTGTCCGAACTACTCAAAATTTTCGCTACCGGTTCTCCAGAACCTGTCAGAACCTGCTGGATTTCACCCCTGTACACACATACAAATGAAATATAATCCTACTTTTTCATGTTTACAAAGTTTGTGAATTCGCTATCAAGTTGTCAAGATATGTTCTCTTGAGCTGTGACAAAATACTGTTCTATATGGGATTTTTAAATTATCTATTTGGTTTCATCTACTATCCATCTATTAAGAATGTCATAATATAGTCAAAGCAGTCACTGACTTCACGCTGTATAGTCTGACAAAGAACCTGGCTCCAGCCTCTCTTATAAAAGATGCCGAGGTTTAGATAATTATCCTCACAGTTAGTAATCTTCCTTCCTTTCTAAGGCAGCATACTTTATGCTAGAGTATTATAAGGACTGCTTATTAGATTTCTTTCACTAAGGAGAATTTGTTTTCCAATTTAAGACTGGGAAATTTGGAAAATATTATAATTAACACACTTGCTTGGACAGATACTTGCATTCACAATTCCTTCTGCATAAGCCAAATGCTCAATTTCATGGTTGATATAGTCTGCAACATTTCCATTTCATTTTGTAATTATAATAATTAAAGTAGAGTTGCTGTACTCATATACAGGATCATTTGCCAGGTGCACATTTCTCTGCAGTTGTATGACTATTTTCACATGATCAAAGGGGAATCAGCATGATCACACTGTGTGAATATTGCACCATTTCAAGTATACCATCCAAATGGTAATAGTCTTCACTATCTGCTACAGAATATGTCCAAAGGTCTGATTAGTATAATGGATGATATGAGAATAACTTGCCCTAGAGAGATGATGAAACCAATGATTGTTCTGATAGGGCCTATATATCATCCGCAAGTAAAATCTAACAGTGGGTATATTTAGCATATACTCAATATATCCATTATAGAATATAACTCCACAGTTCAAAGGCCAATGACAAAAACAATATATTTAAGCCAATGTTTAAATTCATTAAAAATATTTCTTTACTTTTGAAAAGCTTCAGATGAAACTTTAGTCTATATTATAACTGCAACATTTTTCATTCTGAGCTAATTTTTTTACTTTCCACATAAAGCTAGATTCTGGATAAAGTACCTTCATTTTCCCTTAAGGGATATATCTACTTTACTTTTTGTACCAGATCCTCTCTCTCTCTCCTGTTTCAATTGGAATCTACATATTTAACACTGAGCTAGAGTTAGCTCAAGCTCCCAAAATAGTATAACCAGTAGTACCCGAGATTGTAAGGCTTGGATTCCAATGACTGCATTTTATGACCTCAGAACACATTTAAATATCCAAAAGCATGGTGGGTATAATTGTAGGATATTACTGCTCAAGGAGCCACTTGGATTGCATGTGTGTCTGGGAGAGCCATAGTAATAAATATATCGAGCACAACTTAGAAATCACAAGAAAGTTGCTAACAGCCACTAAACTAGATAAATAGTGCTTTTGGCTGTACCTAAGGAGTATAAAAGCTTTGGTTTTCAGTAATTTACTAACATATACATAATAAGTACACAAACAAACCTGTACTGGTATGTTGACAGTAATACTTTTGCTATAAAAAATCCCTCACCTTAAGAGATATACATTCAAGAGTAAATGTCTGTACTTCTCTATAGGTGCAATAAATTTCAATTAAAAAATCAACAAATATATTAGAATTTTTTTGACCAATTTTCTTAAATGTCAGACACTGCTGCAAAGTTGGTTGAAAGTGTTACTGAATTCTATATTAAATCTGGACAATGGCAGGAACAAGATTTGTCCTTATTAAAACTACATGGCATTAATAGAATACAAATACCTTATTTGAAATCACATCTGATTTTCCTATTCAAAACCAATACTGTCGCTTGCTTTAAGCAAATACTTTCTTAAAAGAAAGCACCACTAAAATCATTCTCAGTTCGCTTGAGCTGCTGATTATTCTAGAATTAAATAATTTGCATGTATGTAGAACTTCGTAATTGCAGAATTTACCAGTTCTAGGATTAAGAATAAAGAATGTAATCATATCTAAGTTTAAGTGCTATTAGCATGTCTATTTAAAATTAGTGAACTTGGAATATTTTTAACAGCTTAGTTTAAAATTAAAATACTTGGTTGGATAAAGGTTTAACATACTATCCGTATTTTTAAAAGCAAGGCTTGCAAGTCTATATATAGTTATAACTCTGATAAAAATTATTGTTGTAAATACTCCCTAGTTAATTTAAAAAGGAACAGGAAAATTTATTATGCTACTTAGTAAGTGGTCCTATATGATTTGAACCTTTTCTGTCATCAATATGCTAAGAAAATAAACTTAAGGCATAAAGATAAAGGCACTCAGATGTCTTTGAATGCTTTGTTAGTATAACAAGAACATTTTAATATGTGTAATCCATACTTCTTAAAAATTAAGGAGTAAAGCTTATTCTAAAAATTAAAATTTCATCAGGGAGACCATCATGATCCTTTTTTTTAGATTTTAGGCTTTCTAATTTATCAAAACATCTATTTTCTTAATGTAAATCCTATATATCTGGAGGTACTGGTCAGACTTCATGCCAAGTCTCCCTGTCACTTTCAAATTCATGAAAATATCAGGCTTCAAGATGTAAAATAGAAATAAATTCACCACATTAAAATGCTTAATTTACTTTGTGGTTTAGAAAAATGCTTGTTGCGTGCTACATGTATCTATGGCTGCTAGGAAACTATTCTCCAAGATCTACCTTTGATGGGTGCCCCATGTCATACATGGAAAGAAAGAAATGAATATTTAGATTTATGATTGGCACAATCATAAATATTCCGGATTATACCCAGAAACATAGCCTCTACGTATGACCCTGCATTTTTCTTTCTGAATTTTAGTTTTGCTCTACACCTGGGTTTGAATCATCTGCAGTTTCAGAAATGATTTCTAATGCAGTTGGAACACATTAAACCTTGCACAAATGGGCTGAAAAAATAATATACTGAATTATTTTTCATGTAGCAGAAAAGCCAGCTACACATTTGTCTTCATTTTTAAGACAAATAAAGACATGGTTATGTGCTATATGTAGCTTATGTCTACTCATCTCTGAGGGATATCAAATTTTCCCTTTAGTGTTTCCAGTTTCATTTTAGAATAATTATTTGAATGTGACATATTCCCATACCATTTTTTCATAATCATTTTAATACTATAAAGAATATATTTTTGAAATATCATTAAATAATATTTATGAGAAAACAGTCATTTGCAAGCTTTTGTTTCATGATCTTATATGTTTATACTTTCGAAATTCTAAGACTAAAAAATAATAGGTTACAAATCACTGTCAACAAATACTATTTGTATTGGCAAGCTTTGAAGGATTCTAAATATCACCTTAGATATTCAGAAACATAAGTATTTTTATATTAGTGTTTTCTTTCTAGCTAAATTGATATACTTATTAAAAGTTTCTAGTTAGGAAACTTTTGCCTATAATCACATAAGCTGTCCCCAGCCTCATTTGATGAGGTCCAAGGAAAATGTAATGAAAATGATCAAAATTCGGCTTAAATTATAACAGCAAGCTTGCTGTCAATCACTATGCTTTTTGTTTTGTTTTGTAAACTTTAATTATAAATTCATACCAAAACTGGGCATGTACTTCAATAACTACATGCCAAATTGCTGGGAACTGACCCTTGTGGCTTAAGGATAAACCATTAGTATCTGAGCTACTGCCGTCCACTATAGCTGGTATTAGAAGTGTTTGGGAATCCTCTTTATATCCATCTTTTTATTTGAAGCACTTTTATATTGTCATTGTCAAGACAAAATACAATATTAAAAGAAGGCACAGCTATCAGTCTTACTCTGCTGGGTGTCCCCCCCCCCTCTTTTTCTCCCTCAGCCACACTATGGATTTGAGGAGCACAAAGTGCCCTGCAATCTGGGCAAGTTATCTACAATTTGGACTCTGCCTATTTTCAAGATACTTCTTTGGACATTACAAGATTTTCTAATTCTTAACCTGCACTAGACATTATCTTTGAAGATAACATTATTACCTTTTGGTAATAGAAGTACTCAGACTACAGTTATGCAAATGTTTAAACAAAGCGCAAAATAAGATGGAAATGTCATCTGCATTTTATGGGTCCCTAGTGTATCTTTAGCTCTCTAGAATAAAAATAGCATGGATAGAAATATCCCATGCTACTTCAAATATAAACATATTTAAATATAGGTTTAGGGTCATTGTAAATTGTTCTGTATAGAAATTATATGTAAAATATACAGAGCAAAATAAATCTTAGAACTCCGGTATTTTGACAAGGAATATATTTTAAATTGCACATAACTTTAGAAAGGCAAAGGCTATTGTATTCACCATTTTTTTTTACCTAAAGCAATTCCTACACTCATCCATATTCAAACAACTTTATCACAAAATTATTTCTGTTCAGAATATATTAAATTTTAACTGCCTACATGTGTTTTTCCCTAATTTATTAGCAAAAAGTATTGCCTCATCTTACATTTCTTGTTCTGCATGAATTTAAGCCATCTAATATCTTTTTTTACTCCTTCATATAATACTGAGTGCTCTCATACCAGTCTACTCCATATAATTATAGCCATTTTAAGGACCTTATTACTTTTAAACATTTTAGAGCTGCAGAATTTTGCAAATTTCACATTACTTCTCTCTTTTGGGGATTCACAAATTCATGAGCTATTCTTATGCATTTGTTTAATAAATTGTCAAAAGAAACAAGCCTTGTCCAAAGTTGTTGATGTCAGCACTTACTATTTTATATAAAAACATATTTCACACCCTAAATCAGGGACAACAAGAAAGTCAACACTTTCTACATAATCACATTTACCCTCTGTCCCAGTTGTTACCACAGTATCATACATCATGTGAACATCAGACCTGTTGATAATCAGGTCAGCACTATGCCAGACTATTTTAGAAGACCTTAGTACAATAGCTAACTATGACTTGCTATGTCATTTTTGGTGATATATCAGGCCTCCAGACCCTCTAGGAGTTGCATAAGAAGACCTGCTCTTTGGAGGGCCTCTGGAGCCTCTGAAAATCACACAAGAATGCTCAAGAATACTCTTGGGTGATTTTTCTGAGGCTTCAGAGGCCCTCCAAGAGCAGGGCTCTTATGTGTGTTCCACAGGATGAGGAGAATCTAGAGGGGAGTCAAGAAAGGCTCCCTGACTGGGGGAGGGGGGGGGGAATTTGACATTCCTGCAAAATCAATGTTGACATTTTCTGAATTTTTGGTATGCCGAGCCCATCACCCTCACCGCCCTAGTATAATTTTAAGAACTCACTGCCCTAAGCTTCTAAACTCCAAAAAGGCATGGTGGGATAGCGCCGATCCAAGAGAGATCGAATTATAGCAGAAAAGCACCATAAACAGGCTGTTATTTACATAGAGAAAGAGCAAGGAGAGGCAACCATTGATTCTATTCCAACAGTATCAAGTTCATGTTTTACAGCTGAAACAGGTCTTTGTAAATTTGTTTAAAAATATAGCTGATTAGCGTTGCCATTTAAGCTAGAAATTTCTGGATAGAGTTTGATTCCTGTCTCCCTGCAAAAAATAATTTAAGGCTCTGCTTCAGATTTGGAGAAAAAAAAAATCCAACAACTTAATCCTATGCATATTTGCTAATAAGAAAAAGTAACACTGCATTCAGTGTAACTTATTCCTTAATGCATTTAGGATTGTTGCTTTAGATACTACCTTCTGAAATAAGTGGAAGGTTCATTAAACTTGGGTCTTCAAAATAGTCTACACGAGCAAATATTTTCATTCAACAATTTTGAACTGGTGCAACAGCGCTGTTTAGAGGTCACTCAGAGGCTGCAATGATTGTCTGACTGCTAGATTTTAAACATTTCAAAGCCCTGTTAATTGAGCAGAGCACGGAATTTTGATAAAACTATTAAATATACATATACAACTTGATAAATGTGGGAGGAGGACTTCTCTTGTGGACTCTCCTTTTAGTCTACTTGGGACCAAGTGATGCACATTTTCATGTTTTACATAATTTGCATAGCTATAGCTTGATCGAAGTTTAGCAAATTCAGAATCTTACAGAGCGTCCTTACGGGGACCAGAAAAAGACAGCCTGTACTCAGATATAGGATAACACAGCTCTGCACAGAACCATAACAGACTGAAGGGTTACAGGAAAGGAGTCATAACAATGATGATTCCTTTTTACATGTTATTGTAAATTTTAAGCACACCTTTAGAAAAATAATCCTGACCTCCTTCTAGAAACATTTCTGTTACTTTCAAAAGTCAAAAATTAAAACCCTTAAAAACAAATCCATTAATAGGTTGTATTATTTTTTAGAGGATTTGTTGTCAATTTTGTTTAAGACACATTTGCTTCTCCAATTTAACTATAGACTAATGCATAAGCAATGTTCCATGTACTCTTAATAACATATGGTCAACTTCCAATAACAAAAGCCATATTTAATGGCTGTAGCTTATGGCTGCAATCAACAGGGCAACAACAACACCAAAATGTATAATGTTAGGATTATTATTTGTACAATTCTTTGGTGGTTGTTAGTTTTGTGATATTAAGATTAAAAGATTTCCCTAGTTCTATAAAAAAAATGGAAAATATACATTTCTATTTATTGGTGATCTGCTGTTGAAATTACATTTTAGTTGGGGAAAGACTATATGGATTAGGGCTGCCTACTTCTCTTCAGCATGTCTAAGAGATGCTTTCCAGAAGGCTTTTTCTATCTGAACTTATTTGAACAATAAAGATTGTAAACTCAGATTACCAAGTCATGATTAAGGTGCCAGGAGCAATATGTAAGTATGAATCATAAATCACATATGCACCTTTATATTGTTGTATATGTGATTTATGATTCATACTTATATAACTTACGTTTTCTATGTAATTGTTGGTCAGGTTTAATAGCATCATTATAGTATCTATTTATCTTCATATAATTTGACTTGCTTTGGACATTTTGCAGAAAGCCTAGGAAACAATTAATAGTAATGTTTACACCAACGCTTATGGAAAATGGAAGCATCTTTTCCATTTTCCAGTTACTTTTATTGTTTGGTGCTAGACATATCCTAAAGGGCCAGTCAGCAAACACACATTCTACAGTTCTATTTTAATACATGTCCAAATATGGGTTTAAACAATTGGGATAATAATCCCAAATCTGATTATTTCTTTATTATTATTTAAATCAAAAGTAAAACATATATAAATAAATTTAAAAAAACAATTGGAGGTGAAAACGTCCTCTTTTTTTTTCTCTATCTGTATTAGGTATTCCTTTTTCTTCAGCTGTAACTGAATTATATGGTATAGATGCACATGGGAACTTCTAGATCTCATTCTACCAAACTTGCTTTTCCAATGCAAATTAATAAGGCATTTGCAACCCGTGAAGTTAATTCTACGCGGTCAACCCAGTGCGAGTTAGTCAATGTTATGCAAAGGAGGTTTGACAAATAAAATATGCATCTCAGACACAGAATTCAGTTCAGCAGCAACAGAAAGAGAAACTATATTTTTGAGACTCCTGCCCATTCTACCTTAAGTACTTTATGATAAAATCACAGTAGAGAGAAAAAAACCTGGACCTTATAAAATATTTTAGGGAACCAGAAGAATAATTGGGACAGAAAAAAGGATATGGAACGTATTCTTAATTAATATGAACAGAATTATGCTGCATGAAATAAACTTCATTCTACCCTTTAGAGACTCCTCACAGATCAACTTTGTTTCCAACCCTGAAAATCAGTTTGTTGCATGATATGTGGACATTGTTTAACTTTAGAGAAGTCTGACACTACAGCAATCTGTTTATCTATGATTCTGGATATATGACATTAATGCACTAGCACTATTAAACAACAGGCTTCTTATCTTCAAAGCAGAAAACACTTATTTGGTTTACATTTTTGTGCTAATATGATGGTTTATTTTCCAAAATGTACCTTGCTCAGCAACCTGAGATTCTAGCTTCTAAATGAATTTCCAGAATCACAGATGAAACTTATTTCAAAGCTCAAATATAATTGAGAGTTCTTTGTTATCTATTTATACACTGCAACCACTGTATACTGTTTTTCTGAATCTGCTAATGACATGTATACTTTCCTAGCCTTGGGAGTTAATTAGCAGTGCTTGCCAGGGAATAGGGATGTGGAAAATCTTATACATGATTCCTGATGGTCCAAATAAATTCTTTACCCCCTTAAAATAAGGAATGAATATGTACTAAAGTGCTTTATGCAAACCACATCAGTACATTACTGAAACAAAGGAGATTCTAAATGGGAAAAAGTCTGCATTCTAAATATGCAGAGAGATCTTAACAATTTTATATGAAAGAAAGAATCAAGAGAAATAACTTCTCCCTTGTCTTTTTTCAACTCTGTATAAAAAAAAGTGCAGTAAAAAATGCAGTAGGTGAGAGGGATTGAGGCAGGCCATCAGTGATAATGTGCAAATGTATGTCTCAGCAGTTCATCTGCAGATGGTCGCAACTTAGCCTCAGTAAATATCCGCTTTAGAAAATCCCGACCGTGGTCTGAGACGTGAGGTGGCAGCTGGGGATTGGTTGGCTGTGTGGCAATTTTAAAAATGGCAGCCATCGCTTCAAATTCTGCCCAGGGTGGCTTCTCAGTGAGCATTTCAACAACTGTACAGCCTACACTCCTGCAACAAGAACACAAAGCAAATTAAAGTTAAGAAGACTATCTGGAAAAGATAATCAAAGCATAATGTATGTTCCCATCAAAAGAAAAGCTTTTAATATCTCTACTAGCTGTACCCGGCCATGCGTTGCTGTGGCCCTTGCATCCAGATCCAGCAACTGATTAACACAAGAAAATTAGCACCCAAGTTTTCATCCTCTTTTTGGGTGTAAAAGTGAAAATCAGAGAAAGCTGTACCCAGTTTACATACTGACTGCTTTATTTTGAGTTTCTTCTAAAGCTCCAATAACTGAAATATAATTTTACTACTAAACACACGCCATTAAAAATAGCTTCTTCAGAATTTACAGTAGGAAAGACACTGCAAGATAATCAGAACATTTATGTCTGAAAAAATTCTTAGTAACACATTATTATTTCTTTGAAAACCATATTATCCTATTTTCTTTAAGGTAATGATCCTGCATCAAATGCTATGCCACTTCTTTCTTCAAGTTACAATTCTCATAAGGCATACAGATTTTGCAATCTGAAGTTTGTTTCATGGTTTGTATCAGCCAGTAATGAAAAATTATAGAAGGAAGCAGACATAGCTAGATAAGGTAGTAAAACAAGTATGACTAATGGGCATTCCTATACAATGGCATGGCCAATATTTTCTACTCTCTAGAACACGGGCAAAGCTGTTTAGAGAAAGGAACGCCTGTATGATGACCCCATAAAACTGCTGTGGACATCACATAAAACGACCCAGTGTAAATGCCCTCCTCAGTTTGGTTTAGATACACCTACAGAGATTGTCAACTTAGAAAGACTTTCCAAATTGCCAATGATTAAAGATCTTTCTCTAACTTCTCTATCACTTCAGATGTCCTAGAGGTATTGTTTAGCATTTTTCTTTGCCTTAGAAAGTTCAATGATAGTTAAGGGTTTAAACCTTATTTTAGGCGTTTTCTGCTCTACTGCTCTACTAAATTTGAGTGTTTATCATGCACAAATCAGGTATAAAACCACACTGTTGATATTTTAACCTGAAGTAGTATATCATTTTCATAAACCAAATTCTGGTCTCCACTGTCCAAGACCTAATCTTAATGCAGCATTGTGGGTACATTTAGGGGCTCCCAAATAATGTGCAAGAAATTATTTCCAATTCATTCCAGGTGAAAAATAATATAAGACTTGCCAAATATCTGCTTTTCTTCCATATCCTTCCCCACTAATCACTTCTGGACTCATCCAGTATGGAGTTCCTGTAGCAGACTTCATTCCCGTACCAGATAGACAAATTGTTTGAAGCCGTTTGCTGGCACCAAAATCACCCAACTTAACATTGCCTGCAGAGTCACGAAGAATATTTGCTCCTGAAAGAAATACAAACAAACTGTGTAATTGTCCCCGCTTTGGATTAATAACAGCTATTGCTGTGTAATCATATAGGGCCAATAGAATTATACACAAAGTAAGTACGCTTTTTGTTTAATTGATACTGTAATTTAGTGTACAAAAACACTATAGGCAGACTAAATTCAGTTGGTATCTGAAATAAATATGAACAAATCATGTAAAATTGTATGTACATACTTTTAACTAGAGCTCAGCTATTAAACAAGAAATTAAACCAAGACTTCAAGGATTCATAGTTGGCAAACTTTCCACTGAGTTGTTAAAGAGCTAATTCAAAATCTGAAAGCACAGACATTTCTTCAACTTTGACACCTCAAATACTAGTCTAAACAATATTCATACCCACATTATCATTTATCTGGAACACTGTACTGCGATCTACATGGAGCTACCATTGAAGATCATTCAGAAGCTTCTATTAATCCAGAATATATCAGTTGTTGGCAGGTAATTATCAACATGAGCATTAGATCTATGCATTGACTCCCCACTGACTCCTACTTATTTATTAAACTTTAGCTCAGGCCATCAATTGACTGCCAGTGAATATTAAGTAATTTGCTTTAAAACATCCATGGTACAACTGATCAAAATTAAAATCACAACATAAATGATCTGTTTCAACATTAGCAAACAAATAAAAGATGGTCCTTTCTAATTTCAAATACCTTCTTAAATAGGAGTTTAAAATGTACTAAAACTAATCAAATGGGGTGGCTTGAATTTTTCAGGGTAAAAACATCTTTATGCCTCCATCTCCAATTGGTACTTAATAGCAATAGCACTTAGACTTATATACCACTTCATAGTGCTTTACAGCCCTCTCTAAGCGGTTTACAGAATCA
>JANHGD010002099.1:29344-40058 GCA_027560375.1 Imantodes cenchoa
TTTGGTTATGATGTATGGGTATATGTATGGATAATTGATTTGTATTGCTTAATTTGGAAACTAATAAAAAACTTTTGGGGAAAAAAAAAAAAGAAAGGCTGAGAGAGGACACTTCCTTCCCAAATTCTTACCTTACTCGTCTCTGGGCTGTCAGGATCAAACTCAACCTGTTTAACAGCTAGTTCTCGTCCTGTGTCTGCATCGTAGCATAGATAAACTCTACCAAATGCACCTTGGCCAAGCGGTTTACCAAGTACCCAATTAGTTGGAGCACGCGGGGCTGCAACAAAATGTGAGAAGTCTGATATATCCAATTATACAAGTGAAAAGCAGACCAACACCTTTCGGACACTGTTCAAAAAAGCTCCCAAATCAGCATATTTTATTGTATTTTAAAATATAAACATTTACCCTTTGAATAGACTTACAATTCCTGTTTTTGGTAAGTTTGCATTGTTATTAGTCAGTATGTAATGCAAGAATTTTCTCCAAAATTTACTTATGCACACGCACATGCACACACACACACTGCAAGCACACATATTAACAATGAATAGATTTCAAGTTATTTTCTGCCCTTCTACTGTTACTATCTGTTACTTTACTAAAGATAGTAAAAGGAACATGTACAGGTGGTTGCCATAAGAATTTCTTGATACAGCTTACTGGGGCCTACACACTTCAAGACCCCCCTTCTTCTGTATGTCAGATTTTCTGTTTTTAGTCTATTCTTCTGACACACTCCCATTCATCTGATAATTTATTTTCTTCACAGTTGTGTATAAAGCCTAACTATTCCAACAACTGAATTATAGTTTAGATGAGGGATTACAAGGCAATATATTGTTTCTCCTTACAGCGGCTGGGAGGACTGATGTCCATTACAGTCAAGGTAGGATTTTCTATATCACTTCCTCTTCTCCGCATTCGTCCATCTTCATATTCTGGAGTGAAAATGCTGCTCCCACTGCTTGTGCTCAATGAATAATCAGTTGGGCTGAAACTTACTGGAGTGCGTAAACAGTTTCCTTGGGTCCTTCTAACTCTTGGAAAAGTTTTACGACCTGCAGAAATTATAAGTAAATCCAAAATCATAGTATTATGAAGCATACTGTTTATCCGTACATTGTTCTGGATGGAATTGACAGTAAAGCTCACTATCCAGAACTGGAGATATATTACAAACCTGACAGGCAATCATAAATAAACATTAGTCTCAGCTCCTTTGATAATAAGAAATACGTATGATAACCAAAGTAGATATCTTTGTAAAGGACCAGAGAAAGCAGCTTTTCTTGGAAAATAATTTTAATTTTCTAAACATTGGAAGGTTTAAAATATAATACTGTAATATTTTTTTACTGATGATGAGAAAATAATAGCTTCAGCTCTATAAAAGTAAATAGCCTTGCTGATCTGTTACATACCATACTTGATGAAACTCTAGGAGTTATAATAAATAGTGAATTTAAGAAAAGACAGCATTCGAATAGAACTGAAATTAGCTGCCATGAACCAAACTCAACTATGAAATACTCTAAAACAGGGGTGTCAAACTCAAGGCCTGGGGGCCGGATCCAGCCTGCGGGGTATTTAGATCAGGCCCACAAGGCCACCCTGGAAACAGCGAAGGACCAGCCCACAGTGCTTCTGCCAGCGAAAATGGGCTCCTGAGCTCTATTTTCAGCTGCCACTGCTTCCTGCAACCCTCTGCCAAAGTGTATGCGGCCCTCTTGAGCTCTGTTTTCACTAGCAGAGGATTGCAGGAGGCTGTGGCAGCCAAAAACGGAGCTCGGGAAGGCCATTTTTGCTGGCAGAGCGCTCGGGCCGCCACAGGCGCCCCCAATACAAGTGACATCTAGCTGGCCACACCCAACCCGGCCCCCTGAGGTCAAACACAACCCTGCTCTATAAGGAAGCAAAGAAGGTACTCTAGTACATTGTTCCTTTTCACTGTCACCTACTGAAAAAGTGCTCTAACAACTGGTAAACTTTCCCGAACAACGTAAGTCTTGCCACTTGAGGTTGCAAAGAAAAGCACTGAAAATATGTTGACAGTCTTTTATTGTGTCTTTTCCATTCTCTTCCATGAATGGAAGGGCACATTAAGGTAAAACAAGAAATATTTTGGGGGGTGTTCATTAGGATGTTGAGAACTTGAAGAACCAACTGGAACTTTTCCCAGATAATTAAATATCAACATTTGTGATCAAATTTGTATTATGCTAGAAGCCTGCCAGTTCAATGTTTGAGTGTTTTTGATAAAATTAAGGCTCCAAGGCTGGCAATGAGGCATCCAATCAGCCAAAGGAAGGAGGAGGATATTTTTTCCAACTTCTTTGCAACTCCTTGCACCACCTCTCATATGATTTCAAAAGCTATCCCAACTGTGTGAAACAGATCCTGGGGCTCGTAAACATACTTCCCTTCCTCCCTATTTTGAGGGTTATTGACAGCCTAGCAGTGATACAATATAGTGATGGCACAAGAGAAGAAGAGAACAGAGGTGGGAGGGGCGGTTGATAGCTTCTGGGAGTAGTATTGCTAAGAACAAATGCACTAAGACTCCTAAAAGCTTAAAGAGCCAGTGAATTTTATCTTGTGTTTCTAAATGAAAATATTATGCTGCTCCAAAACTGCTATTTTACTGGCAAGGGAAGGCACTTATGCTCTGGAACTGTAAAAAAATTAGCAGCAGCCTGTATGTGGTCACAAGTAAAAGGTTTCATTCTGCTGTTCTAAGACAACCCTAAAAAGGTCCTGCTGACAAATGTTAGTTCCAAAAAAACCAAACCCCAAAGATTTATAAATTCAAAATTAATACACAAAAACAATGTTCTCTTAATTGAAACTAAAACAAACCAAGAATTTGAAGAAAAATATAAACCAGGTAAGTTAGCTGACCCAAAACTCACCATCATTGTATTCTTGATGTTGGTATGAAATATGGTATCGAGGATAAGTTCCACCTTTGACAAACTTTTCAAATATTGGGAGATCATAATCTGAAGAAAAATATTTTTGCTTTATTCCATTAAGAAGTATAAACTAACCAAAACTAAATAGAAAGGTTTATGTATCTTCCCCAATTTCTAATCAGAAAAAGCATACATAAAGGACTATGCTTTTTCCCCATAATATATACTGTATCTATGTTATTCCTAAATTAGGGGCAGAATACAAAGAATATATTCATATTGCTTTTTAAAAACAGCATACTTATTTTAATACTTATTTTATGCCCCAGAAATATTTTTCTTTACATTCATATACCTTTATTATTGCATAGTGATTCTTCATCTATGAATATTATAGACTTTACATTACTATACTATATGTGTTTGGAGATTCTCAGTCATCCAGGTCATGGTTGTCCCAAAGGTGCTTTTTTCCAAAGGCAACTGAACTTTCTTTCCAGTTGCCTTTTGAAAAAGCACCTTTGGGACTACTATACTATATTATACTATATACATATACAAATTTCATCATTGAGATCCCAGTTTGTTCAAGGAATATTGCTTTATTATCTTCTTGGTAAGCATGATGGGTTCTGCTCATTCTCTTTCACTATGGGAACATACATTCATTGCATCTGAAGCACATTTTGCGGTCTTTTAAAGTTTTCAAAACAAGGTTACAATATAACAAACATCCATTTAAAAAATGTCCTCCGTATCTTTTAGACATATCTTTTTGGAGGTTTTAAGATGCTTTGCTCCATCAGATTAAACTTCCAGTTCAACTGTGAAATTCAACTTCATGGTATACTAAAATTAAATTCTATCTTGATTTGAATAGAACTTTGTCAAGTACTGTATCTGAAAGCTTGAAAGTTTTAAAATTCTTACTGCAGCTCCAATTGTGAAGGACGCAATGACTTAAAATAAATATAGTCAATATTTTATATCTTTAAACATCATGTTTACAGAGCTAGACAAAGAGTTGCATAAATCCAAAGAAACTTGAAAAAAAATTGAAATTATATCTACTAAAAATTTAAAAAAACAGATCAAGATTCTTTTTATCATCTCAGCAATTATTGCTATTTCCTGATTTAATTGTTAGATATTTCTTTGATTATATAGCTGCATTACATATACTTCTGCATTTGCTACCATGGTCTTTGACCAACTCAAACACTATATTGTGAAGCTATAGGTACTTAACGTTATAATATAAAACTTTATAACAATAACATTGGAAACAATGTCCATTTGTTTTTATCTACCAGAGAATTCTTGATGGTTATCAGGATAGCTCTGAGCTCTTGGCATCCGGGACTTAGGGTAGTTCTCTCTAGAAACACAAAACATTACAATATTAAATTTTAAATAACTAAGAGCTTCCTGAATATAATAAGAAACTCTGATTTGCAGATCATAGCAGAAAGACAAATTATAAATGATTCTCACCCATCTAAAGGGCTATCAAGTGAAGGGCAACTTCCCGAGCCAGAATTTTCAGGGCTACTCAGTGATAATGGATCCAAGATCTGAAAGAAAAGTACAAAAAATGTACTGCAAGATTTTGGTTAGTTCAAGCCACATCAATAAATGGAATGGAAGATCCAATGTTAATCCAAAATTTAAGGAGAAAAAGGGGGACCACCCAAAAAACCCCTCAAGCTACCAGACATGCATGTAGAAGATCGTTTAACAAGAGAATGCTTACTAAATCTTTTTCTGGAATGAACTCTCCCTCACTATTGATACTAGTGAATGATCCATTCCGTGCCACATGATCATCTGGAATGTATCCTGGAGGAGGAGAGCTGCTGTCACGAGTATAGCCTGTGGAATTTTAAAAAATGGAAAACGATTATAAACAAACTTGCCATCAAGATGTTCTGACCCAGCCTTAGCAGAAACAAGAAACAGACTCCTTGTCCCGAAAAACCCCTTTATTATCTCCTGTGAATTAATAGTATTCGCACCGAAAAGTCCAGCAATAATGCTTCCAAGAGTTAATTGCAGTAACAGACCTCATCAATTCCTTGAGATAATTGCCAGGCAGGGAGCTTCCAGCCTCAAAGCTGTAAATTAAGTTCTGGCAAGCAGTTTCTGAGCCAAATCTTAACCTTGTCTCCTACAATGACCACTCCCCTTTCCTTCTATTTATTCCTCAGCCAGGGAGGGGCCATTCAGTCCACGTGTGCCCTGCTTCCCAAGTCAACTCTTTGTCCTCAGAGCTCTCCTAACAGCTCTGCGCATACCCACATCTAGAATAGGCCCCAGCTGTTCTTCCTCCCCACTTATCTCAGCTTCCGAAGGCAGCTGCCTCTCTGGTGGCTGGGAAATGTCGGAGGGCCCTGGCACTATCTCTACTTCCGACTCAGAGCATCCATCAGAGCCTTCTTCAGAATCCAGAACTGGCCCAAGTTCCTCCCCAACTTCCTCATCATCCAAGTCTGCCGCCAGCTCCGCTGGCAGGCCACAACACAAAAATCATTTATTAGTTTAATTTTTAAATCAAATATTATTATTTTCTTCTGATCCTTCAGGTATTTTCTATTATTTTAAATTACACATGCTGGAAGGCAAACAACTTTAGTTCAATATAGAACAATTTCAAATACGAAGAAATACATTATGTACTTCTGTAATTTTCTATGTGGTATATAAAGTCTCAGGGGGAGATATATTTTATACACCGGGACAAACAGGGAGGAATGTACTCTTTGAAAAAAATGCTTTTGTTTTTTCCTCCTCCTTTGTTCACACCGTATTTCAGAATGATATTTCTTAAAATCATTGATGTTTTCCAACATAGAGTGGTTTTTGATGTTTTGCTTTTAAGTAGTCAAAACATACTGTTTTCCCAGATAAAACTACAGCTATAGAAAAATTCATTTTTCCTCAATTCAGACAATCTCCTGATGCTGAATATATGTAACTCCCTCACAGAATACAAAATTGTGGAATACTGGTCTACAAAGTGACATAAACTGCACCGAAAATATAAAATATTAGTCACAATTTCCTAATTTTTTCATCCTGATTTGGGAATTTTTTTCTTTGATATGGAATGTTCACACCAGTTGAAATAGAAAATACTTGAAGGATCAGAAGAAAAGAATATTATTTGATTTAAAAATTAAACTAATAAATTATTCTTGATAGTAAGTTTGTTTATAATCTACCAAAACAATTAATTTGCCTGCTTTAATTTTGGTAACTTTTAGATGTCTAAGTATGAAAATGATGGGCAGGACCTGAAAGGAGTTAAAAATTTGAATTTGAAAACCCTATAGGTGTTGAGATTGCATCACATCAAAATTCCTGTTGTCAAGTGAGACATTTGTTAAGTGCATTTTACTCCATTTACTCCATTTTACTCCAGTCTTGCCGTGCTGTTAAGTGAATCACTGCAGTTATTAAGTTAATAACGTAGTCGTTAAGTGAATCTGGTTTTCCCATTGACTTTGCTTGTCAGAAGGCCATAAAAGGTCATGCCCCCAAGACAGTCAATTGCCAAATGTCTGAATTTTGATCACGTGACTGTGGGGATGTTGTAACAGTCGTAAGTGTGAAAAATGGTCATAATTCACTTTTTTCAGTGCCATTGTAACGTCAAATGGTCACTAAATGAACTGTTGTTAAGTCGAGGACTACCTGTATTCCTATAATCAAAGATTTTGGGTGCTGTACCTTGTTCTTGTTATAATTCTGGTATTACATGAATTTAACTTGTTTAATATTCCTATAACTTTTCAATTATTCAAGATTCATACTGCGTATTAATCATTGGTCTTTTTGTGCGGCAATATTTGTATTGTTTGCCTTTTACAAATTACTGTTGCAGCACCAAAAGAAAGGTAAATGTTTCATAAATAAATAAATAACCACCACTTTAAAAATTTTTAAAAATGAAGTGTAATTACCTATTACAGAATTCCTGTTTTTCTTTTCTGTTACTCTGAAAACTGTATTATCCAAATCTTCTAATGATGACAAGGGATCCATGTTATTCTAGAAGGAAAATGTTTGTTTGTTTATTTATGGTTTAAAAAAAATATCTACTGGTTTAAAAAAAATATCTAATATTTATAAAAAAGGAAGCAACATTTTGTCATAAATACAGATGACATCCAATGTTTTATTTCCACTTCCACAGATCATAATGGGTAGAGCCAATTATTCTCCCTCCCATAGTCCTAAAATTTGGCTCTGAGAGGTTGAGTACTTCTGGTACAAATTTTATGAAGATGGAATTGTATATGACAGGGCTATTTAAAACCCCACGGCACAAAATTCCAGTTTGATGACACTGGACTTTTCCCCTAATTTTTGCACGTTTCAAGTAAGATATTATAATATGCTATTATTTCCCAAGTGCACACATTCCAAATGTTAAGATTATAATGATAGCAAGAATGAAAGGTTAAAATATATTAAGTGAAATTATTTAGAAACAGGAAAATAAATTTTTTGGCACACATGGGACTATTTCTGCACACATCTCACTAAGAAGGATAGCAATTGTCAATCAAAATGTAGTTGATATATAATTTTTTCATCATCTTTTAAATTGTTTTGGGCTTTGGCTATAATCTCTCTCTCCTACTGTTCTAATGATGCAATTAAATTATTTAAAAAATAACATTGTAACCTTTAAAGTAAAAACATGGTAATGAGTTTTGTAATTACAATTTATATTTCAGGAATACTCTATGAATGTACAGAACATGGTTTATTACATATAATAAATACTGTATCATTATCAAACTTTATTATACTACATATACACACACTCTTGGATTTTGTGAGTTACAAATACAGATAATGTGCACATGACAATAACAAGATAAAGAATGAGAATTCATGCAGACATTATCCAAAGAATAATTTTGACTCAGACCTTTTTTATAGATTTGATCACAAATAACTTGTTAATGAAAACAAGAGCTCTGTGGCTTTCTGAAACTAGAACCCAAAGAACAATACTCCTCCATAAAGGAAGGGGATAGATGGCAATTTTCCAGAGATTAGGTTGTTAGGGGTCACAAGCAAACAACAGAGGAAAAGTGTTATAACAATATACAAATTTACACAAAGCCTTAACACACCTGAGTGTTTCCATGAGCAACCAGCAGTATCTTGAGGCTCTTCATGTGAACACTGCGATCAAGGAGCTCCACAGCTTTGTCTAGATCATCTTGGATAACTAATGGAATTACCAGCTATACATAGGAAAAATTCACAAGATTAAAGTGCATGTTAAATACAAATAATGTATATACACATTAGGTTTTGTGGCCTGAAAATTAACTGTAGCAACACCAACTGTCTTCAATAATTAGTATTTAGCAGAACTAAGAGATAGCATGCTAGAAAAAGGGTAGAAATGAGCGATAAAAAGGATGTTTAATTATGACAATTTGCCTAAGCAAGATCTGTAATCAGCAGAAAGATGTAACCATAGTAAAAATTAACCAGGTTTTTCCATATCCCAAATGCTACTTGTTAAAAATGCATATGTTCTTTATGACTACAGTTTTTGAAATTTAGTGAGGCGTATTAAATTAAGGCCTCTTAATACATGAAGGAAAGTAGCTAAAAGACAGATAAATCCACGTCTGATTTTCAGCATTGCACTGATGAAATGTGTTATTTTCATCATGTCAACTATTATTTTCTTCATAAAGGAGCAAGGAAAAGGACTTCGAGCAATCTGATCAAATATTCGAAGTTTTTATAACTGCGATGCAAATGCCTTGGTGTTTTTCTTTCTTTTTAATACTACTAAAACAAAATGCTAAAATAAAATAAAAAATACCAAAACAATACTAAAATTCTAAATATTAAGAGAACCAGTTTGGTCTAGTTGTTAAGGCACCAGGCTACAAACCATGAGTTCAAGTCCTGCCTTGCCCATGAAAGTCAGCTGGGTGATTTTGTGCCTGTAACTTTCTCAGCCCAATGTTTGTTGTGATGGGGAAAACAGGCAAAGGAAGGTGTGTTGGATATGTTCACCTCCTTGAGTTATTTGCAAAAATAATAAAGGCAGGATACAAAACAAACAAACTACAATTTCTTAATATTTAACTATTAAACAATATTTTATAAATATTTTATTATTGTTATCATCATCTATTTTTTTCAATTCTGCAAAAAAGAGAACTTTATTTTGCTTTACGTGATTATATAAGTTCCTGAAAAATAACATAAACTTCAACATAAGAATATATGTTAACTTTTATAGTTTGAAATTTAGTTAACTATTTCACACACTAAAGATGGATAGTTTTATTTATTTATTTATATCCTTCCTTTTTCATTTTTAAATAGAACTAAAGGTGGCAAACCTATCATATTTAGAAAAGACCTGTTTGTGCCTTAAGCTCAGTGCTGATTCCCTCAGTGCAACTACTTGGACTGGTTCTTGTAGTTTTCAAGGCAAGGCTTTTTGGAAGTGGTTTGCCACTGCCGCCTTCCTAGGGCTCCTAATTTCTAGCCTGATGCCTTAACTGTAGTACTTTGGCAAACTTGAATTAGTTAAAAAATACAGATTTAGAAAAGGGTAAGGTATGATCAAGTAGCTAGAATGGCAAATAGTAAGAAGAAGATAAAATCTGTAATTATGAATAGTTTCGGCCAACCCTTAAAGAAATTACTTTAAAAGGTATGGCATTTCTAGCATTCTGCCTAGATACAGTCAGAAAAGTAAGATGAACTGCTCATTACTGTTGTTCAATCTTCCTCTTAATTGTTGATTTAATAATGATACACTGTTCCTGAAAGAGATTTCAATTTTCAATGTCTTATTATAGACAAGGTTGTTGTTTCTGGATACACAGTGATCATATTCTGCAAACTCTAACAATTCACAGATTTTATATTTACATTTATTACAACTTACATTTATTTCCCAATCATATCTTCCAAAGGAGTTGTATTACATTTCTTTAAAAATAAAGATATAATATTAAATATTTTTGTTCCATTTTCCTATTTCCCAAAACCCACTGAAAAATCTTATTACATCAATACATGATTTGATGAGAAAGATTATTTTTATGAAAGCAAAAGGTCACACTATAAATGGCACATGGAGTGTAACCCACTGCAAACCTTAAATATGTCCCAGGGCTTCAAGTAGTTTTGTCACCAAGTTTTCACTATATCAACATTACAAAGAACAGTCTAAAAACCATTATTTTACCTCATTATTGCTGTAATACAAATTCATGGACTGTCCAAAGGCAACTTTAGCTTTTGATGCAAGATCTTCTAGCTTGATAGGTCTAGAAAACTGTAGGATTCTGTAAAGTAGAATACAACTTTATTAGAAATAATCTACAGAAATGAAAAAAATTACACATAATTATGAAAGTCCAACTTATTTTTTTTCAGTGCCATCTTGAAAAAAAGAAAAGGCAAACTACTTTTCCCAATAATTAAACCACATGAGCTGAATTAAATTGTAATGGAGGACCAAGTTCTCGTTCCTTTCTTTGCCTCTACAAAGGACTAAATAAAGGCTTAGCCCTTTCCTTTCCTTCCGAGGGAGAAATTTCAATTTCAATTACATCAATGTATCGGCGTCCTGTTTTAGTATTAAGATAAGGCAGCGTGTTTGGAGTAGATCTATTTAAATAATTGGGAGGAGCTAGTGTAACTACATTTAAGAAAACTTTGTGACATTAATATACTGCCATAATGTACATTTCTCCAATTCTTTGCTATTTCTATGGGTCAGGCACACATGCACAGAA
>JANHGD010002099.1:135174-147185 GCA_027560375.1 Imantodes cenchoa
GACTAACTGCCAACTAATGAATCAACTTGGGTGTATTATGTATACATACATACATACATACATACATACATACATACATACATACGTGTGTGTGTGTGTGTGTGTGTGTAATACACAAATATATATACATACACATATACATGTATATGTGTACATGTACACAGGCACGTACACACACACATACATACATACGTACGTATGTACATAGATGGTATATATTTATCATAATTCAAGGCAGCTTTTAGTGGCACTTGTGAAAGTATATATAGAGAAATGACTATCTTGGTCAATTTACTCAGGAGATAACTATCAATATACGTCATTGATATCAGTTTAAATAGGATGGCTTCCTTAGAACAGTCTGGCAATTGTATCTTAGTAAGAGTTGTGAGAAGGCGCTTAGGAAACTCTGACTTAATTCATAGAACTCTAGTCCTAGGCTATACGCCATGATTTTTAACTAGGGCTGGTGGAACAGGATATTATGGCCTAATCTGCACATAGAGTAAGCCAGTGTTTCTCAACCTTGGCTGTTTGAAGGCTGGCAGATAGCTGGGGAAGCCCATACAACTTCAGGTTGCTAAGGTTGAGAAACACTGCATTAGGCCATTGTGTGTGTTCACACATAACCTTACATTGAAGACAAACAAGCTTCATACAATGAGTAAATCCAGTTTAAATCAATTTGTCAGTGCAATCCTGAGCATGTTTACTTAGAAACCTCCATAGGTCAGAAACAGGGGTGTACTGTGGGTGCTTAAACCCACAGGGTAGATTAATCAGAACTCCAGTTTCTCTTCAGCACAATATTTTTGATGAATCATTAAATGGAGAAGATTGTAAAACAACCTAAATGGCTGCAGACTGAAAGCCAGGTGGATTCCCCCCCGCCTTTAAAAAAACAAAACCCAAGACAATCATAGGAAATTGTACCAAATTACTCATACAGCGAAAAATGAATTGGCTTTGCAGAAAATGGTTGAAAGGTCAAGTAGAAAATTTGATATGGAAAAAGCCCATTTCGACAAATTTCTAAATCAAATGTCCATGATGAATTATTCATTTGTATCTTGTGCTTTGTCAGTTGTTTACATGTTTGTGGTTCAAGTGGAGAATTCCCTCCACTTCTCCTCCCACTCCCTCAAAAGGGGGCTGCTAGCTGATTCTATCTGAAGAGGGAAAAAAAACCAGGGCTATGTTCTATGTGATAAAAGCCTGGGCAACATTATTTACTTTTATAAAACAAGAGCAATCAATTAATTGCAATTTCAGTTGAACATCTTGGGGCACACAAGTTGGCATATGCCACAGAATAATTTCTCTATTTGAATACTTAAACCTCTGGTTAATACATTTTAAAAAAAAACCCAGACATACCTTCTTTCCCTCTTCCTATATGCAAGTGTTTGGGTGTGCAATTCTTTAAAATCTTACTTATTCCATTGTATACATGACAAATGAAACCTTTCCTGTCCCCCATAACCCTTTTTTGAGGACTTGGTCCTAGTTCACTGTTTGCAGTATATATTGCACTTCGTTTCACAGCCAAACTTTTAACCTCTTTTTGTGGTGAGCGTCTGGTCTGCCATGTCCCCTCTTGGCCGGGGAAAGGCCTCTTGTGCTCCTTGTGCCACTTCAGAAGATGGCATGGGGAGAGGGCAGAGAGCCCACGTGCCACTTGCTTTTGAGTTCCTTTCCCACTCGGTTGCATTAAGGCCTCCTAAATACTTTTAGCTTAGACTGTTGTGACTCTCATAACAAGCTCTCTGTTTGTGCTAGAATGGCTTCTCTGTTCGTTAGGCCTCAGGTGGCTGAGTATATGCAAGATGGTATAAGCACAGTGATGATCAGATAAAGTACCCGTGGCATGGCCAGCTCCTCGGGCAACACTGTCTTCCGCAGCGGAGTTGCTGGCTGCGCCATTAGTGGAGGATGAATGGTTGATCTGAGAGGAGTTTCGTGGATTGCTCCTAGACCCTGATTTTTGATCCTCCAAATCCTTTGCTTTGTCATAGTTCAGAACTTTCCACTGTTGATTGACTGCTTGCCACCTTTTAAAAATCCGGTAAACCGAGGGTCCTTCATGTATTATGAGACCTGCAGGATAAAGAGTATATTGGTTAGTAAAGAAAGACAAAGGAAGAAGGCTCAGGATCTACTATATTTCTCATTGGCTGGTTTTTTTTTTTTCTAGCATGCACTGCGTGGAGAAGCCTTCCCCAACTTAAGCACCCTCCAGATGTACAGATTTGGATTCCACAAATTCTTAGCAATGGCTTTTCTGCACGAAACCAAAGTTCAAAGTTTGTTGAGGTAGGGGAAGCTGTACTTAAGAGCTTCTCAGAGCATAAATCTCCCAATGTCATTATCTGGTAAGGTCTGTTGCATAAGTGCCTTCCCAAAGGAAGATTCCCAATGCTCATAATCAAAAGGCATTCAGCGGGAAAAGATGCATGGTCCTCTGTGGGAAAAGGAACAAGAAGGAATGGGTGTGGGGAAAACACAGTAGGGTGACATATAATAGACAATATCATCTTTCTTCCCTATAATTTCATGAATGAGGTAAAGTGGCTTCCAGCGCTTCCTTGCCTGGAAGCAACCAAAGTCTTAATTCTTTGTATTAAAATAGTGAAAGCGTTTTGCAGAACCTTGAAAGCATATTAATTGCCTAATTGCCCTACTAGATCATATAAAGTTTCCTCTAGATCATCATTTTTTTCTTCTTCATCCAACAAAATATCTCCTGGCATTCTAAGTACGGCATTTGTTCTCCAACATTCAGTATTCAGAAGAACAATGTTTCTACATAAAGGAAGCCCTTTATATTAAATTCAGCCATCATTTTTTGCAGCTATAATGGTAATTCCAAAAAGACTGTGGGCCAAGAGAAGGACATACTTGCTCCAATTTTAAAGAATATTGCTTTTACCCTTCACCAAGTTATGGATTTACGGCTCTTGTTGGCTTTCTTCAGAGAAATATATGGGTCACAAGCCTTAAAGACTTAAATAGATTCTCATTCCATAGTCCCTGTGTGAGCATACAATGTACAAAATAAGTCTTTTCAGAAAAACTGTTCAAGATCATATTACTATTTTATTACCTAGCCATTTTTTAAAAAGTTGGCCGTGAAACACTACTTTGCTGCATAATTATATACAAGAGAAGTGATAAAAACTGCATTATAATCCAAGCTCCATGGCATACATATTTGTAGGATGCAAATCTAAAAAGCTGGTGTTTGTGATGCCATGCCATACATTTTATTGTGTTTTAGCTATCTTGGTTTATAGGGAATATGCTTTGGTAAAATGTAAGTAAAAGGCTTAACTAGCTTGAACTAGAACGGAGAGAGAGGGTTAAGAAAGAAGAGAGAAAAAACTATAGTTCAACAGAATGAACATACTCAACAGATCTTCTGAATAAATGAGAGACTGAATATAATACCTCCCTGAATATAGTACCTTAGATACTATGCTACTGAGAAAGAATAGCAGAGGGCAGGAAATGGTCTCAATATAAAAATTATCTTACACTGCAGAGGTAGTGATGACATTTTACATTATATTTATAAATCACCAGCATAAACTGAGAAGAGATTATGCCAATTATGACCAAATAAACTTGGTTTTGCTTTTGGTCAATTTAAAGAGTTTAGATATTTATCACTGGACTAATCCCCCCCCTCCAAAAATATCCCCCCCCCCCCCAGAATATAATTTCTCAGGTCAGATTTTGATTGCCATGTTTTTTGCTTTAACAAATTTCCATGTTGTTACATTTACTTAACTTCCATCTCTTTACTTTGGAATATAGGATGATTACTGGGTGAAATTCAAAAAATTTTCCTACCGGTTCTGTGGGCATGGCTGGGTGAGCGTGGCAGGGGAAGGATATTGCAAAATCTCCATTCCCACCGCACTCTGGGCCCAGCCAGAGGTTGTATTTGCCGGTTCTCTGAACTACTCAAAATTTCCACTATCGGTTCTCCAGAACCTGTTAGAACTTGCTGCATTTCACCCCTGGATGATTATATAACTAGCAAACAGAATTACGCTTTCTGCATATGTAGAAACAATAGTAGATTTCTTCCCAAATTCAAGGTCTGTAAATAACCTAAAACAGTATATAGTCAAATATGTCTAAAACCTAATTTTATGTATCTACTCAAACAGCAGTCCTCATGATGTACCGGACTACCTCAAGGTGTGGAAAGTTGCAGTCCAAACTTTCTGGTGCTGAACTTATGGCAAATTGCTCCAAACTTGATTGTAGAAAAAACGACTTTGGTAACAGAATTATCAATGCCTGGAATGCACTATCAGACACTGTGGTTTCTTCTCCAAATCCCAAAAACTTTAACCTTAGACTGTCTACAGTCGACCTCACCCCATTCTTAAGAGGAATGCATAAGGGCACCAGCGTGCCCTGTCCTAATGTTCCCTTTTATTCGTATCCATTTCATATATTCATAGTTATGTTTATACTTATATATGTTATTTAATACATGCTTGACAATCAATCAATCAATAAATAAATAAGCAAGCAAGCAGGAAACTCTACGATCTATAAACAAAGTTTGCTGATAACAAAGAGACTAACTGAACTTCCTTGTAGCAAGCAGCACACAAAGGAATAGTAGCAAAAGTCATCCTAAGAAGCAATAATAACCTTAATTCCTCCTGGTGTTCAACTACCAAAACTTTACAAGTAACGTCATCTTAACTCCTTTCACAATACATAATTTCAGAATGCTGGGGCCACATATGCTATGTGCTCAGGGGTGAGTTCTAAGTTACCTTGCCGCCGGATCGCTTCCTCCCACGCTGCATGGCTGTGCTGTGTGCTTCGCACACGCGCGGTGTCGAATTTTTTTTAAAATGCACTATTTCAGTAATGTTTCCATTAAGAGAAACATTTCAGAAATATTGCCATGAAGAAAAACAACATAGCAGTTGCTAAATACATTAGGCATTGTGTATTCCAGATAAGGAATATAAGCCATAATTCACAAGACTTGTGATATCATCTATCCATTTCCCATTCTGCTGAACAGATCCAACAGGTATGCATTTTAGCAAATCAGTTGTTCCCAGAATTCAAAAATTAATTTCAGGAGCCAAATACTGATACTGAGGCAAGATTCTACCTTCAAAATTAAATTAATGAGAGCATTCCTACAGATCAGTTAAGAGTTTGATAGGAAATTGTGAACTCAATTATTTAAATTCAAATACACGTTCTTAAGAATCTGCTTCAGCAGATTATGGGTTAGATATTGAAAGTTTAATTTATTTTATTCCTAAAGCTTATCACAAATGTTTTACGTTTGTTTGTTTGTTTCACCTTCTAAGCAAGTGTATATGAATCCCATGCAATTTATAATACAGAGTTGATGAATGGGTTAGTATATGAACTAAGCGCCTGTTTTCCCAGATAAATCAACTTTCAAAATATTTACTAAAAGTGCAAAACATAACTTTCTTCTCCTTCGCCAGGGATCCAAATTAGTTATTGATTTCCTAGCACTCAGCTCAGGAAGCTGTAAAATTAAAATGGAACAAGCAATGCAGCCGGTAGAAAGATGGAAATAATAATGCCAATCTATTTGCACTGTAAAAGATGAAGATTTAGTAAGGACATCTATCAGTTTAACAGTCATTATTAGCAAGAAGTTCCAAGATTTCATCAAAATAAGCAGCTTTAGCAAAACAGGCCTCAGATTTCACCAAGTAACGGTGGCTTTTAATACTGAAACTGTGTCCAGATCTTTTTTTTTAACCTTTTGCTTCAGTTATAAATATCCACCTCCATCTCTATCACCTCTATCATCTCTATCTATCAGTCTAAAGGTTAATTCAGCAACTGTGAAATTATGGTGGTACCGAATGAAGGGACTCATCACCAAATTACAGCTGTTGCAGCATCCCTGCTGTCATGTGAACAAAATTTAGGCACTTGGCAGCCTACTTGCACTTACCTACAATCACAGGGTTGCTTCCACTCTTACCTCCCCCTACCGCTCCCTCATCTATGGTTTTTTGGCCCCCTGCAATCTGCCACCCTAGCTGACCTTCACCATTTTCTTGCCCTCGTTTCTGACCAAGCATGCTTGGCATGCTGCTGGCCAAGTGAAGCTTTCTTTTACAAGGTTGCACATGGCGATTACCTCACAGGACCTGGGAGAGATGGGTCTCACGTGGTTTCCTCATGGAGGGTCAGGGCGAGCATGCCTCATTAGTCGGGGGAGCAAGAAGAAGACAACAGTCAACGGGGGCAGTAGGGGTCTTGGAATGCATGGTGGAGAGGGCAAATGTGGCTGGGAGTAGAGTGAGGAATTTCCCAGATACTGTGGCTTTGGGCTGTGCTGTCATCGCTTCTTGGGGCATGGTGGCTTTGCACTGTGATGCTGGAATGTGTTGAGGCAGCTGAGGCGTTGAGGGGCAGCTGCAATGTTGTGCTCAAGAGCTTCTTTCAGGCCCAGATCCATGGTACACCAGGAAGCCTCTGAGCTGCACAATGGCAAGGAGCCCCAGAGCAGTATGTTTCTAGCTGTGCCTCCTGCCCCACAAAACAAGATGCAGGGAGGGTCAAAAGGGCAGAGGTGGTGAGGAAATAGGCAACTGCAGGGAGTTGAAGAGGAGGCAGTCCCTTACTTTGGAAGAATCAAGGCTGAAGGCTGGGAGGGATCAAGCCTGGATTGGAGCAGGTCCTCATCAAACAACCAGTGGCATTCATTTAGTGGCAGCAAGAGGGAATTCCCAGATTGCCATTGCTAAGTGATGTGGTCACATGACATCATATTTTAAGACTGCATCGTATAGCAATGGAAATTCTGGTTCGCATTGTAGTGGTAAGTCAAATACTATATCTCTATCTCTACCTCTACCTCTATCATCTCTTTATCTCTACCTCTACCTCTATCATCTCTTTATCTCTACCTCTATCTCTGTCCTATCATCTAACTTCCTACCCATATAACTTCAAGTTAATTCTCATATGAACATAGCAAGTGGTAACAGTAGGGAAGTGATTCACCATTGCTGGATAGTATTTAACTTCCTACATTAAATTATAGCTCGAGGGTGCCAAGGTGGTCTCCCCCTGAATCCCAAAACAGGTCTGACCTTGTGAAAGTCATCCCAGCTGCCCAGCTAAAGCCAACAGGCACCTATGTCTGGGAGTACCAGTAGCAATACAGCAGAAATAAAGAAAATGCTGGAAATGGGTGATTATTTCAGTGACAACTGTGAAGTTATCATTTCATATTGCACAGGGGAAGGCAATAGTGAAACATTCCTATATTTTATATATAAAAAGCACATGGTTAGCAATATAAAGTGATTGATGACATGGTGACAGATTATGAGTTGCTGAGGTTGGATGGCAGTCAATATGCTACTGAGGAGGAACTGAAGATCTTTTGGAGTACTAACACGATTTATGAGATAGATAGATTAAAGCCTTATGGATGTCTAGTCATCGATACTGCCATGCAGGAAAAGAAAATCCAGAGAAAGAATTAGAGTGGGAATATGGAACAGAGAAGGCATGACCACTGGAAAGCTTAACCCAGAAAAAAGATGAAAATAATTGGCTATACATTAACATCTTAAGCATCAGTGAAATTGAATGGATTGGAATTGCAGAATTTCTGTCAGAAGTTCAAAGGGTTTATTAATCAGGATATGAAAAATAAAGAAGAATTGGCATTACTTTCATAATCAGGAACGATATGGCAAATACAGTACCTGGATACAAGACTGTCTAGTAAACTTTGTGGGCAACCTTTTAAAATGAGAGTTATTCAAGTTAATGTTTCAGTCACTAATGTTCCAGGAGAAGAGTTGGTTGATGAAGATGTTCAAACTGAAATTGGTAGAACATGCAAGGAAGATATCTACTTAAGACTGAAAACTGGAATGACAAAGTAGGAATTACTTTTAGTCTGTTCAAACTAGTTTTGTCTCCTGGGAACTGCCTGGACAGTCCCTGCAGTTTTCTTGGCAAGATTTCAGAAGTGGTTTGCCCTTGTCTGCTTCCTAGATCTGGGAAAGAGTGATTGGCCCAAGATTCCCCAGCTGGCTTTGTGCCTAAGGCAGGACTAGAACTCACAGTCTCCTGGTTTTTAGCTTGAACCTTAACCACTACACCTAGTGGGCTTTGTTAAAGTAGGAAATAGTAAAGAAGAAAATGTAGTTGGACTGTACTGTCTAAAAAACAGAAACGAAGCAAGAGAATGACTTATCGGTTTCTGCCATCCAATGATCTCAGTGATAACATAGCTTTCCATCAACCCCCCCCCCCCCCAAAACCTACATATATAGACACTGATGAAGTATCCAGAGATCAGACTAATTATATTATGGGTAAAAGGAGATGGAAAAGCTCAACTACAACAAAGATTGCAACAACAAAGACAATCAGGGGCCCACTGTCATACAGATCATGAGCTGCTCATGTGAAAGTTTCAAGAGAAGAAGGAGGAGGAGGAGAAGGAAAATCAGTTTCCAAGATAGAACTGGCTAAGGATAGATTGCACGGAGGAAATTCTATCTACATGTTAAAAAGGAGTTGGTGGCACCTAATCAATAAATAATCAACCAATATGCCAGATTGGAACAAGATGAGCATGGTTTTAAAATCTGAGGAGGAATAATCAATAACTCATGCTGATGACACTGTTCCGTTAGCTGAAAATGCAAATTGAGAAACTCGACAATGGAATTCATGCTTGTATCACAATTCAAATGTCAAATGCAAAGTGTTGCCCAACAGAATTCACCATGAACGAAATTCTGAAAAGGTGGGAATGTGGAGCTGGTATTTTATATACTGACAGGAAGGTCACCAATCCGAACGTCATTTGTGCCTAAAAGCTATGGAAGCCACCAGCCTGATGGCTTTTGCATTGGATGAAGGTTATTCAAATGCTGATACTTAGCTGGACTTCAGGAAAGCTGGACTTTTTTTTTTAAATGAACCTTTTTAACAGTAAAACCAATTTGTTTAAAGTCAGATTGCTCTAACCTACCCTTATAGCCAATTTAGGCCATCTTAGTTCTTACAAACACTTCGTTTTACTCTTTCAATTGACAGATACCACAGGCAATGCTTTCAATACACATTAGGAAGAGCCCCTTTATCTTGCTGTTTACGTATCAGTTATGGAGTTCTCTGCCACGGAGTGTGTTGATCACCAATTGCTTAGGGGCTCCGATCTATACAGCATGACTCTATCAATGCTCACTGATCATTATGACTAAGTGCAACCTCCAGGGGAAGGCTATTGCTTTCGCATCTTTCTCTAGCTCATGAATTTCAGAGAGAGACCTTTCAGAGTGAAAAATAAGAAGCTGGATTAGATGATTCAGCCCAATTCTTTTTATTTTCTTGGAACCATTTCTATATTTGTCAGATTGATCGTTTCTTAAAATGGAAAGCTTCTTCCTAATATTAACCTAGAAGAACATTTCTTAGAGAAGTTACTCATTCTTGGCTGACAGTGAATTGAGAAAATATATAAATACGTCACTGTAGAAATGCAGGAAGTTACACTGGTAGTGATATTTTGACTAAGCGATAATATGACCAAATTTAGGAAATTATATGATGAAGTTTTAAACTTCGGTTGTATTTCGCATAATCCTGAAGTCACAACTAGCATTCAAGGTACCTTTCATTTAAGCAGTGGATGCGTTCTTATTTTGGGCAAAGACCAAATTTGGATCAAAGACGTAACTTGATTCCTATTATTCCTCTGTTACAAAATGTATGGTCAATTCCTTCCACCCCTCCCTGAATTTTTCTAAATTTGGGAGCCAATAGAAAAATAATCTAAAACTAATTCAGGAACTTAACTATTTATTTATTTTTTTAAAAACCCACAGCATTCCATTACTTTACTAATTTATGTATTTTCTTTCACTTCCACTAATCTGCAACATTGCAAATGAAAATAAATTGGGGATTGTCTGTATCTTTGTATGAATACTCTACATTTTGTTGAGATACTTTGTGAGCAGGCATATGTACTGCTGTATAATGGTAAAATAATACAGTACTAAGATTACTTTTTATTTTAAGAACATTTCATCAATTCTCACAAATATACAGGCACCCTAGGAATCTGCTGCCTATACTAGAATCTTCTTTAGGTTTTCAGTGCAGAAGGGGGCATTAATAGAGTTTCAGAAGAGGCAATACTGAATTCATACCAATCGTACTTTTCCCCTTTGAAGTAAGCAGAGTTCTATTTTCAGTTAATGGGGTAAAATAAAAAAGAATGTATAGCTAATCTGGTTTATGCCAATGTAATTCATTACACTTCTCTGTAATTTTATTTTCCTCCTAAATATATACAATAGAAGAGAAATATTGTAAGCCGCCTAGAGTCCCTGCGGAGTTGGGCGGCATATAAGAACAAATAATAAATAAATAAGAGAAAAAACTAAAATTTCAGGATAGAAACAAATCTTCAGAATATTCAGTAGAAGAAAAGGTAATAAGAAAAAAAAATGGATTGGGGAATATTAACCAGTTTGGTAGCTCTAAACATGCATAGTTACGTTCTATGATTCTATCATATATGCACATCACAAAATAATTTTAAAAAGCCACAATAGCTGAATTTGGATTAAATTCAAGGGTGATCTTTGAACTTTGGATGTGGATTTTCTTCTACATAATTCTATATGGGGCACTTTATTTCAGCATATGCTTGCATTGAATGGCATAGTTGGAGTTTATTTTAATAAAAAGGAATTCAGACCTATCTTTTGAAGACATTTCTCTGTGTTATTTTTTTTAAAACAGTGTCCATAATATTTTATTATCTTATTTCTCGGACTATTTTACACATATAACACACCGAACGTTAGAAGGGGTCTACACTAAAGTTTTATCACAGACCTGGACCAGAGGTGGGATCCTCCCGGTTCGGATCGGTTCGCCGGAAATGGTAGCAAGCTGCTGGTGATGTCATGATGACATCACGGAACAGGTTCTGTTGGTGCCGGTCCATGGATGCTGCCATCTTTTTTTTAAAAAAATTGGGGGGGGGGATTTTTTCCGTTTTTTTTTATTTTGCGCATGAATAGAAGCCAAGGTTACAGCAAAGCGCATGTGTCGCCACCTTGTTTTCGGCTTTTTTTGGTGGGGGATTTTTTTCCGGATTTTTGGGTACTGTGCATGCGCACGCCCACGCAGCCCAGGAGGAAATGAACTGGCAGCGAGGTAAGTTAGAACCCACCCCTGCCCTGGACTTTGTAACAATGCGCCATTACAATAAAGCCGCCATTAATCTTGATCCAGAACCTGAGTTGTAAATGTCGAAAAGGCAGCAATTCCATTAACTACCCTTCAGATCAAGCCACAAATGATCAAATGCCACATATCAGTTTTAATTCGCTATCGATCTCTTCTTCCATTCCCTGTGGTCAGATAGTGATGTCTTTGGGATTTATTGCACGACTCTGGTTCACTCAGCAGTCAACAGCCCTCAGATCATGCTTTGCCTGTGATTCCCATCTTGAGACAGATTATAATAATTATAATAAAGAATAATTATAATTATTCTTTATTCCAAGATGGATCATTTGTCCGAATAGTTCCATGAATGGCAGTGGCTCTCCAGGTGGGACTCTATCCCAGGCTAGTCTGGAGAAGGTAACAACTGAATCTGGATTCTTTTTTACATGTGCAATAACATTATTGCTCTGGATTGGTCCTTCCAATAGATAGAGTGAGTCAACCAACTCAGGCAGGGCAGTTCTATAATTCTTCCTCCTGAGCCTGGTTGGCCAAGAACCTCTCTTTGAGAAAAGGGTAGACTACGCATAATTTGAAAGTTTCTCAGAAGTGCATTGGGACTTCGAGTCAGCAAAGTAGTTCTAAGGAAACCTGCCTTTTTCTAAGCTTTCATGCAAAGATGTGGCCGCTTTAAGAGTTGCGTTAATTTTAAGGAGACAATTTCTTAAAGCAGAAGTCTGGGCGGGGGGGGGGGGGGAAGG
>JANHGD010002099.1:300458-310458 GCA_027560375.1 Imantodes cenchoa
TTATTCTTGAGCTGAGCCACTAATAAAAAGCCTTTCTAAAGAGCTGCCTCTTGCTTCTTCTTTCTACAATTGCCAATTCTGGCAATTTAACAGATAGCTACATTCAGGTATGCATGTTACAAATAACCAGACCATCACAACATGTTTTTTTTCCTGGCATCCCATTTAATTTATTTCAAATTTCTTACAGTTTAGCAATCAAACAAAATAAAGAAAACAACATTGTGATTTCTAAACAGGAGTAAATTGTAAGCATCAGCTTCCAATGGCACTATTTACATGGAAAGTATCTGAATTCTTCCTAGATGGGTATTGATAGAAAATAGATAGCACCAATTATTATTAATTACTAAATGTTGCAGTACGAAAACTGGATGCCTCCCACAGGAAAAATAAAACAGAAATGTTGATTTATATTCCCAGAACTTGAAGTGTTTTCAGTGTTTTTATCACCATAGTTCTAGGTTTGTTCCCGAAAAAGTATCTACAGTTAAGAGTATAAACTTAAGGGGTAGGTGATATTCCTCTTTAAGGCACCGATACTAGTTTCTAAATTGCTAGATTGAAAGTGGAAAGTAAATAAAAAGGAACAAATCTTTTCTTCCCAATGAGAAGAATATTTGTTTGATGAATTTGGGTTTGGAATATGCCAAGCATAAATGTTTAAAAAGCACAAATAATCAAGGTTCTGCCTAATAAGAAAATAATGTTTGTTCACTCACTGCAATGAATAAGAATGTGCCACTTTTTATCACAATGGTTTTATTCCTTATGTAGTAAAAGGGAAAAAAAGTCCTGATATGTCACGTGATGCCACCGTGACACCGCGAGTTTGACACCCATGATTTACAGCATTGCCTTTTTTTCTTCCACAGAATCTCTTGTCACCAAAAGTATATTAATTCTTTAACATATATCTGTTTTCCTACTGGGAACAATCCACTGTCTACAATTTGCTCTGAAAAAATATTTGTTTACATTCAAATTTAATATTAATGATAGGTTGAAATTTAAATATCAACGTTAATATTTAAATTTCAACTCATTTCCTTTGCCAGTCTCTGTCTTGCAACATGAAACATTGATTTTTAAAAAAAATATTCTCTCAAAGCAAGTGTGTATATGTACCTGCCTATGGGCCTGAGGTACTGACATTCTCAGTAATTCACAATTTTCCCCCTCATTTTCACCAGAGATTATGGAAGTGGAAAAGAAATATAGCTATATGCCTCAAATTATGAACTGCCATAGAGTGCTGCAGTTTTGGGAAGGGACGCAGGTAGAGACGGAAGGAGATTCGTTCAAGGCATCAACTATGATAGAACAACAAGAGTTGCATGTGTAAAAAGGACTCAGTGAAATGGCAAGTTGACTGAAGGAGAACTCTGTTATCTCAACCAGAGACAAGCCCAGTCATTTTTCTACTGCCGTCTTTCTGCTGTGTTCTTACAGAAAAAAAGATGAAAATGTTTCATTTTTTTTCTCTTCCAATATATATGGCATTTTAAAAAAAAAAGGAACACACACAAAACCTCCTGTCTTCAACAATTATACTAATAGCAACTGTTCAGTAAATATAAATTGGCATATATAATACAAGAAGTCATAATACATGCAACTGCTTCTCATTTTTTTCAACATTTCCATGATCCACCCAGAAGCAAAATCAAACTCAAGAGGGTGAAACGGTTATCTGAGAAACTTAATTCATTACTGGGAACTGAAAATTCAACACCATATCTCTCCTAGCTCCCAGATTTGATTATTCTATACAGGCTTGTATGCATATCAATGAACATATACATATAATCTGTCCACTTTCAATGTTTACAAAGCATTATATTTAGTGTCATTTACTTACAGAGACACAGGCACTGCCCATCTTGGACCTACATAGGGAGGGTAGGGAGAATGACTGGTCTACTCATGGGTTTTAAATGGGTTTTTGCTTCTTAAGAGTTATGAAGTCTTATCTAAGAGGCAGCAGGATGCTGAATAATAATCCGTAGCATTGAATTCTCAGTGAATAAGGCTACAAGTTGATGTTTTAACATTTAATGGCAAGGGTGAGGGTGGTAGCAGGGATCTGCACTTTTGTAAACTTTATATTAAATGCAGTGCCTTCTAGGACAACATGGTGGCATGGTGTAGCTCCTTGCTGGCCATGCCTTCCAAGAAATATTGATCCTTAAGCAAATATTCTCTTTAGTCCTTTAGCTATAACACACCTAATATTCAAATAGGACCAACATGGACAGACTTCTGTGTAGCAGGCACAATGTAGTATTTACAATCTTTGGTCTTTGGCTTGGGTGGTGAGAAAGAATTAGGATAAGGATTATCTCATCCAACCTGGTGGGAGCAGGAGCACATGTGGGTGAAGAGGTCAGGTTAACTCTTTGTTCTGACCTCGTTTTCTTTGCTCCTTCTGGTAAGAGTAAAAGTGATTTAGAAGATTTTGGGTAGAGTTGGGAACAGGATAAGAGAATGCCTGAGATATCAAACCTTTGTATCTACCACCTTTATTGTATTTTCCCAATGGTGCAAGCAACTGAGATAAATGTATAGCCCAGATTTCCCCCACCCAAAAATCCCTGGGGATTTGCTGGAACATCAACACAAAGGAAAAAATCAAGATGCATTAAAACCCATGTAAAATCCAGCACTGAGAATAGGCCAAGCCACATGACAGAGAGTAGGAATATGTCCATCTATTGCACTTGAAAGGCTGGTGTTCCCCTGTCTTCCTGCTCATGGTCAGTATAGAAGAGGTGGCATTCAGGATCTCCACGGATGGTAGGCGATCCCAGGATGGTTTTCCCAGTGTTGGGATTAACACACCAACATTCTCCTCGCTGGCCATTCACTGACATTTTGCACTAAAAACAGAGAGGGGAAGCAGAGGAATTGATAATTCAGCTGGCTAAATAGACCCTTCTATAGTTGACAATCATGACAAATGATTGCTCAGTCTTCCAAAATCACCAGGATTTATTATTCAACCATAGTATCTGCTGAATAGTGAAACCTATTCAAACCATTCCATTTTCCTAGGATGTTTAAAGCCAGCCAATTCTAGAGACAAGAACAGGGGTGTCAAACTGGCGGCCTGCAGGCTGGATGCATCACATGCAGGCCACACCCACCACAACTCCATGAATGGGGAAAATGTCACGAAACATCACATGACGGCAATGTGACATGGCTAGTTTGACACCCGTGGACTAGAATATCAAGCTGGAAAAATTTGATTTATTACAAAATTTGGAGGATCAAATGACTGCTTGTAGTCATATTGTCTGAGATTAACAATGTATTAATGAAACATCAAATTTACAACTTAGATACTTCCTATGTAAATTATGTCACAATCACTTGTAATTAAGAAAGAGATGCTGAAGTAGTGTCAGTTAGACACTACTTTCTTGTATTTGATTTAAAATTTTAGAAGAATGTCATGCTTTGAAGCAAGAAGTAAAATTAGATTTTGCTTTCAATGAGAGCTTTGAATTCCGACAGGATTTTGCAACACTCAGTAGATTTCATCAGGGTAATGTTTAAGCTTGTTCAAAGGAACTATAAAAGCCATTCCCCAGTGAGCACTGGGAAAGGAAGAATAGGAATAGGAAGGCAGATATTTGCAGAGGGTGGTGGGAACAATATATTTTTAAGTCCATTAAACTCGAACATTTCATTTATATTGTGCACCAAGCCATTCTCAGACTATGGTGTAATTTATTATGTGAACCAAGCATTATTGTTTGCAAACTAAGTTTTATGGCTTAGCATGTAGTATAATTTCAGTCAATTCAATAAATGTTGACCTCATACAATAAATTAATGAGAGTTACTGTGTTTTTTCAGTAATCTTTATTTTCATCCTCTGCCATGCATTGGTTGGAACAATCTAATATGACACAATTATGTCATTAGTGTATCAACTTTGAGAACATAAAGAGATTCCATAGTGCGGGCTTGATTACTTAACCCATAAACAAATTGTTTGAGCCTTCAATAATGCAAAAAAAGGGGCATTTTTGTTTGGATCAATTAGCAGAACATTGTAAATACACCCCTGCCATTCTGATTTAAGGATTGGAGGAGTGAATCATTGAAGATTTATTCAAATTAGTCTCAGTGGCTTGACTGCAAATAGAGTTTATTTGAGTCTGGATCCAGTATTAATCTCACCTCCCAAATAGAAAACGTTTGGCCAATGGGAATCAAATGAGCAAAGCAGTCAGCCACATATTTCTTCTTCTTGCCCATACAGATTGCACTTTTCTGTATTTCTAACTCAAATAAGATTCAAACTCTCTAGCAATGCTTATTTTATTTTGTAGTATCAAGTAGCGAGTCCCAACTCCACATGCATCTGCCTGTAATCTGATCTCATATAAAAAGAGCACATAATAGTTCCTTCAGGGCACTAATCAATTGAAGGGACATTGTCCTCAGCCATGGGTGTGGGCCTTTCAAGATAATTAGACCCCTGAAGGCACTGGGGTTATGCCCTTTGTCTTACAAAGATGAAAGTTACATCAAAGCAACAACACCCTACGCTGATGTTCACACTCTGTATGTCTAAGCAGGAGGCTCTAAGAAAAGAAAATGTCTTTCAGAAAGGAAAAATTGGATGGATTATTGACGCATCTTTAGAAAACGGCAAGTGGGCTTACCTAGGGATATCTGAAATGAGAAAAAGCTTCTGGTTCTATGATCCTGCCAAGAAACCTTGTTGCCTGGGTTATTTGTGCACATGGATTCCATCTTTTATTCCTCTAGGGCAGTGGTCTCCACCTTTCCGGCTTGGTGGACCAGCCCGGGAGGGGGGTGGAGAAGGGATGGTTCTGTGTGAGCAGCAGGCACGCATGTACTTGCCACTTCTGCAGCCTGGTTCCTAACCAGCTGTGGCCTTGGAGACTTCTGCTCTAGGACTTAATCTAGAAACTGTATTTTCTCAGGAACAAGATGTTTTTTTTGGCATTCAAATTCAAGAGCCTAGAGACCTTTTGACAAGTGGCTGATGTTCTTCCTAGGATCTTTAAATATACTTTCTAAAATTCAGGGTATGTATTTTTGAACAATTTCCAGAAATATAGTTCATGCCAGCAACTAAAATTAGGACATGGTTCCTGTCGCCTGACTAGAACATCTGTCCCTTTACAAACTCACCACTTTTAATGTATCAATATCTCCAGTAATTTCATGAGAAAATAAACGCTTGGCATAATATAGTTCCTTCTGGATATATGGAGATCTAGCAAGGTGTCACTAATGCAGTGAATTTTCTAACTGACGAAAAAATCTATACAAATCAAATATGCCTATCATATAATGTCAAAAGTTATTTAAGAAAACAGCAGAATGAAAACTCTGTATATTATTGAATTCCCTACTCCAAGAAGCCCAAATACCTGTGTAGAACACAAAATTGGAGCATGGAGACAGTCAAAGATGTGGACTATCAACAATTTTGTGTTCTATACAGGTATTTTTTTGCCATTTTAAAATTAATTAATTCAACTCAGTTTTTTAAAGCTTGCTTCTTGTTCTTAATGTTTATGATATAAAGTTTGTTTTAAAGACAATAAAATAAAAGGCAATAAAAACATGACTCAGAAGATAACAGGTAGACTCTCATCTGGGCAACTCATTCACTAATTACATAGAAGCAGCAAAACCTCTTTTCCATGCTCCAGAGATAGTTTACCATATTTACAATGGGCATAAAATTAAAATATTTAAAGCAAAGCAGGCATTGTATGCCCACTGGGGATGTGAAAAACAATACGAGGGGGAAATATTCTCTCTTCTGTGATTTTCCTTTGAATGCCTATAATATATTCGTTCTATATAAAATAATTGTTTACAATACAGTTGTAGTGTTTAGTTTTACATGAATCTGCTTAGAGTGGAACTGTGCATTGATCCTTCTACAATTTTTTCCAGTCTCCCAAGTATTCTTCTTACCTGTTTGAGATTGTAAAGGCCTTGCTTATCACAATTTGGGATATTCAGGGAATAAAGATGCTCTAAAGGACCACGTTCATCTGGCAGGCGCATGGTTGATATACGTTCCAAAACCTGGTCCAGTTCCTGTTGACAGGATGTCTGCAATGCACCAACAATGCAGAAAGAGAAAACAGAACAGAAAAGCTCAGAGCATATCAAAGTTCAAATTCTTTTTTTAAAAAAATAAGAAAGAGATAGCAATTTCTTTTGGCTTCTGAGATATCTATGTCAAGGTTTGCATGTGTATGCTCAGTTTGTATTATTACTTTTAAAATTTTATTAGAATTTAGAAGCTGCTCAACTCCAAACAACTCTTGTTTAGTTTCTGTATTAAGAGTAATGAACTATAAAAGCCAAAGGAAAAGGTAATGAAGGTCCGGGACAACCCAACACCTCTCAAAGGAGAAAAGAATATGATTCCATATACTGGCTAGGACTTACAACCACCCTACTGCTGGACCTGAGAGTGAAATCAGTTTCAAATGCTTATGGAACACCTTCACAATAAGAGCCATATGGATTGCTAGGGAGATGACATTGATGCTTGCTTAACATAATTTTGTAGATATGAATCTAACAATATAATTTTAAAATGTGGTCACTCCCTGCCTCCACCTCAGAAAAGTATATTACCATAGCTCTTTGCACTTAATATAAGCTTCTTTAATACAAGTGTCCTGTGGGATGTATTTCATTGGTAGCCTTTCTCTGTGGCTAAGATCAACCGTGCCATGGCACTCTCATATAATATTGCTACCACAGGAAGTGCAACTACTCCAATAGGTTTCTGGGTGTAATTCAATGTACTGGCTGTCAGTTTAAAAAAACCACCCGGCATGGGGCAAGATTACTTGTGGGACTGCCTATCTTTGATGGTTCTGTCCATCCCACCAGGTCTGGCAGAGTGGGCTTGAGTTTCTTTGTTGAAGTAGAGTAAAACTAGTGAGTTCTTCCACCCAAACAGGTCAGCCATGATGTTAACAGAGCTCTGGCACAGATGTGTGTAATATGTTGCTACTGAGATTTTCATAGAGGCCTTTACTTGGGGTTTTTTAAAGCAGATTTTGAGAATTGTATTATGCTTTTGTCTCTGTTCTCCACACAGAGTTTCATTTTTTAGCTGGATGGATATTTAACCTCCCATGATCATTTGAAAATACTTTGCCATGATTCTTTTATCTTTAGTAGAAATGGTTTTTATATAGCAAAGACTCCACCACTATCAGTTCAAAAAATTATAATCAGAGCTTGTCTGTTTTATCAATGCTCATTCTTCAATCCATCTTGAGCTTCCAAGAATATAAAAGCACCACATGCCAAGTTTTTAACCCACACACAAACAGAAGCCTCAAAAGCTTTCGAGAGACAGTGAAAACCAATTTCAGAGTCTGTCAATTTCTGTCCAAGAAACATCCTAAATAGTCTTCAGCTACTCAGACTCTGCCTGGATTTGGGCCAGTTAGAAGTGAAGCCAATTAAATCAGCCTAAATATGGCACTATGAAGGACAGAGTAAGAGAGGGGAAAACCTCATGCATTGCTAGTATAGCAAAACCAGAAGGGATGGTATAAAGGGCAGCTAGCTGGTATCAATTTTACCTGAGGGAAAAGATTAAAGACTGAATGAGAAAACCTACAACCAGAAACACTACACTAAACCAGCTGTATTCTTGATTGACAACTGTATGCCAAAATCTTCCTGGGCCATGCCAAAATTCTTCAAATTTATGGAAAGGAATGTTCTGTTCTGATCTGTTAAGTATTATTTTTTCTTTTCACCTGGCAGTCTTCTCTAATTTCCAATTTAAAACTTATCTAATTAAGGCAAATTGAGAGACCTACTGTATTTTCTGATATAATTTCTGCTCAGCTACAAAGTATATTAAATTTTCAGAGCACATGTATGTTAAAGTTCTCTTTAATAGTAAAGGAATAAATAGATAATCAAAAACAGAAGCATCTTGCTGAATTAGCATCCATCTAAGACACTTATTAGCATCCACTTAATTCGAAGAATCTTGTGAGGAAAAAGTGATAAGAAATCAAATTCTATGACATTATTTGAATGGACTAAAGTTTTAGATCAGTTGAAATAAAAGAAGTTGGCTTAATTGATCAAGGTTAAAATAAAACATGTTATTATTTCTGGAAAATGAGAAATGGATTTCCTGCTGGCATCATAACTGAAAAAAATGATGCTTTATGGATTTGTTTATAGATATGGAATGGCTGTTTATAGATATGGAATATCTATATATTGTTTATAAATATGGAATATCATTGGCTGTAAACTATGAGAGTGCAAAGAATTACTAAAACTTTTTATACTTGTGATGAAAGTTGGAAATCACCTCTTTATACATTTTCTTTAATTACTATATTATTATTTTCTTTCTTTACTATATTATTAATTTCTTCCTTTTTTGTACTTTTCATATTTTTTCTTCTTTTCCTTTGCATCTTTCATTCTTTTAATTTTTTTAGTTTATATCAGATTTTACTATTGTACTTAAATCTTCAGTCAAAATGTATATATTATCTTTTAACTCAAGCATCCCTAAACTAGAAAAGAGACAGACATAATTCTAGAAAAATCTTCAATCAAATAGTATGGAGTGCCACTCAGAGAAGATTAGTATCTTAAATGGAACCATTCGATCCTTGAAGCTACCTCATACTAATATTAATAAATTTCATACTAGCATTTATCAACTCACCCTAAGAGGTTGAGGACGTTTCTCAGACTTCGGATTCTTGCTCATCAGCTTTTGCTGCTCATTCGTTTTGTCACGAAGTATGGCTATTTCCTTGACACTTATCCCAGGAGTCTTCAACCTTCCAGTCACCACAGTAGAGGGACCATCTACCAAGTTTTCCCCAGCAGATTCTTCAGGATGTTCTTCGTTATCTAACAGAGATAAGAAATAAGTTAAAATAAAGAAAAGCTATTAGTTACCTACCCTCAGAAAAAGTTCCTATAGATTAATTTGTGGAATACGTAACTCTAATTAAAGTATTGGGGGGGGGGGAGGAACCAACTATGATAGTTTGAGGCAGAGGTGGCTTCCTACTGGTTTGGACCGGTTCTGTAGAACCATTAATAACTTGGTGGCCTGGGTCACTGGAACTGGTAGCAACCCAGGTCTGTCATGCCGGGCTGGTTCTCTTGGTGGTGCCATAGGTACCACCATCTTGTTTTTGCTTCTGCACATGCGGAGCTTTTTTTTTGTACTGTGCATGCACGCGCCCACGTGTCACGTCCCTGAGAAAACCGGCAGTAGGAGAATCCGGAACCCACCCCTGGTTTGAAGAGGTGTCCCCATGTGAAGGCAGCCTTATATGGAAATCATAAAGGGTTTGTTTCTCTTTCTGAGGAGACAATTTCTTGCTGCCAAATAGGTTTCTGATTCGGCAAACCCATCATTCCACTTCAAATGCTTGGTTGTAACAAATAGACACATTTTTTAAAATAACGTATTCATTTCAAATCAAAAAGCCATGCATGTCTGAACCACAGGGGAAAATTTAGCTAAAGACATAAGATATAATGTGCCATCTATACTAAGAAGAGAAATAAAAGTATCTCAGAAATTGTTAAGTGTCTGGCCTTAAAATGGTGCTTATTGTGGATCCATTTTTTCTAAGATATAGCAGACCAAGTTACCTCCTCACCCATCATTCTTAAACTGTCATTGTAGTTAAAGCAGAATGAAGCGAAAGTGTGTGTGTGTGTGTGTGTGTGTGTGTGTGTAAACAAATAAAGGAAGAAGACAGATTGTCTCCATGGTCTCACAAAACCTATTTTGGAAAATAATAAAGTCTAAAAAAAATACAGCATATTGCAGATGTAATTGTATATAACTAATGCTAAATAAAAGCTGATAGGGGATTAGAGCCTTGGCCTAGAGGTTAAACTGTGGCCTTACAAGGCAGACTGCCTAGGTTCAAACCCCAGTAAGGGTATGGCTATCTGATGAGAGCAAAAA
>JANHGD010002099.1:660300-670480 GCA_027560375.1 Imantodes cenchoa
ATAAATAAATAAATAAATAAATAAATAAATAAATAAATAAATAAATAAATAAATAAATAAATAAACAAACAAACTTGGAGCCCTTCCATGCCAACCCTTCTCTCATGGTTAGGATATCCTTGTTATCATTTACCCAGGGATCGCTAGGCAGTGCTGCCTTAAATTTTTCAGTCCACTCTCCCTGGCCTCTGCTGCTTGACCATCGGGTCTGGCCTCTGCTGAGGACAGGGGCTGCTAGTTCCCCCTTTGAGGGGGAAGTGCCTGCTGCTTCCTCAGGTGAGGCTGGAATCATGGAGTGGAACTCTTCTTCTCTTTGACTGTCATACTGCAGCTTCCTGGACAACGCATCTGCAAAAAGGTTCTTCCCCATAGGGATGTGTTTCAGTTCAAATTTGAACCTCCTGAAGTACTGCGCCCATCGCACTTGCTTTGGTGAGAGTTTCCTAGGGCCTTTAGGGCCTTGAGGTTCTTATGGTCTATCCATATCTCAAAAGGTATCTTGGCCCCCGCTAGGAATTGCCTCCAGGTTAGTAGCACCCAGCGAACGGCAAAGGCTTCTTTCTCCCAGATGGCCCATCTCCTCTCATTGATGTCAGCTTTTTGGAGAGGTAAGCGCATGGCAGGAGTTCTTCATTCTTTTGTAGTAGTACTGCCGCTTCAGCCACATCACTAGTGTCTGACTGAACGATGAACTGCCGTTCAGAGTCAGGGTGCTATAAGATCAGTTCCTGGGCAAAAAGCCACTTCAGTCTTTTGAAGGCTTTCTGGCAATCCATTGTCCAGCCAATGGGCTTGTTTGGCTTCGGATTGGTGGGCGTCAGGGCCTGTTTTCAGCAGCTCCGTTAGTGGCAGAGCTACCTCAGCGAAAGCTGGGATGAACTGCCTATAGAAGTTCACGAACCCCAGGAAGCTTTGCAATTGCTTGTGAGTGCGTGGGGGCTGCCAATCAAGTACTGCTCTCACTTTCCCTGAATCCATCTCTATCCCATTCTGGGAGATCGGTATCCCAAATAGTCCAGTGAAGTCTTGTGGAATTCGCATTTGGAGAGTTTCACATATAACTTGGCGGCTAGGAGTTTTTTCAAAACTTGTCGCATGAGCTTCACATGTTCTTCCAATGTCTCGCTAAAAATGAGGATGTCACCCAAATAGACGAGCACCCCTTGTACAAGTGGGCGTGGAGCACCATGTTGATGTACTGCATGAAAACTGCAGGGCCCCCTTGCAGTCCAAATAGCACCACCTTGAATTGGAAGCTTCCCAGCGGGCACTTGAATGCAGTTTTCCATTTGTCCCCCTCCCTGATTCGGATGCGGTAGTAGGCTTCTCTTAAATCTAGTTTGGTAAATCCCTTGCCTTTGGACAAATGGTTTAGCAAGTCTTTCCATGAGGAGTAGGAGGTAGATGTTCTGCACGCATATCGCATTCAGACCCCGGAAGTCAACACATAATCTGACCCTCCTGTCCTTCTTCTCTTTGAATTTTGCTGGTTGGATAAACCTCCTCTTCAAGTTGGCATCGATGTACCTTCTCAGCTCTCCCAGTTCCTTTGGGGATATGGAATACATTTTCGGCTTCGAGAGTGCTGCCCCCGGTTCGAACTCTATCGCACAATCCATCGGCCGTTGAGGGAGTAGTTCGTCACACTCTTCCTCACTAAACACCCTCTCTAAATTTTGATATTCTCTCAGCACCTTCTGTGAACCTGGGGGGTTGGCATCCCTCACAGGGGCTGCCGATGGAGGATTGGTTACCCCTCCAGGCGTCGGCCCTTCCCGGCACTCCTGATTTCCCAGAGGGGGTGTTGGCCCGATGTGCATGGTTAACTTCTGGTATCCATCTTCCCATCTTATGGTGGGTTACCACTTGTCAAGCCATGCCAAACCGAGGCTTGGCGTGGCTTGACAAGTCCTCAGTGAGGAGAGTGGCAGCCCCCCCAATCAGCAATCTGTCCAGCTGTTGGAACCGGATGGGGCTAGCTAGGGCCCTGATACTGATCCCCAGCTTTTCCACCACTGCCTTGCTGATTAGGCACCGCGAGCAACCTGTATCTATTATGGCATCTCCCCCTCTTTCCCCATTTTGGGCACTTTAATCTTTGTTTTTATGAGGAAAGGGCAGACGGATTCACTCACCATTGGGTTGTCTTCATTGCTGCCCCCTTCATCCCACCGGGCTGCTGCTTCCTCCGTAGGCAAGGCCTCATCATCGTCCAGAGGGTGAGGTTGGTTTCCTGACTGCAGTGCCAGCCTTCCTGATTCTGGTAGTCTTGGGCCACTCTTCCAGGAAACAGGAGGTGGCCTGGCCTTTGGCTGAGGGATGGGGGCCTTCGCCAGGCACTCTGTGGCTTGGTGGCTGCTTGAACGCACCGATAACACTTCACACCACCCGTTGGCTCGAAGTGCGGGGTTGCTGTGGGCTTAGGTGGTACCCTGTGACCCAACTGCCTTCGGGCTGGCCGGTCGATGGGGGTTTCCTTCTGGCTCTTGAGGACAGTCTAGAGCAATGGCTGTGGAATACCAATCTTGGACTCTGTCACTGCGTTCAGTTTGATTTGTCAGCAGACCTGGACAGTTATATTATTCTGACATGGCATCATTGCCATGGCATCATTTATCATTGTTACATTGTATCCTGACTTTTATTCTGAAGCTTTTCTATATTGTAAACATTATCTCATGCTTATGAATCTTTCTGTGCATGTGTGTGTACCTCTTTCTCTTTCCTTTTTGATCCTTGATCTGGTAGGATGTATTTTGTATTCTGTCTTTTACTATATGATGTAAATAAATATTAGCTATTAGAAGTTTTTACTTCAAGTTCTGTTTTTACTGCCATGGGAAAGCCGACATGCATCCCCTCTAATTGTTTTCATACCAGAGATTAGACTTTCTCTCTAACATCCTTTCCCCCGACAGGCATAACCCATTCATACCCGACCAAGGTGCGGCAACCCGCCCCCCTGCTTCTGTTAAAATACTCAGCAGGGGGGGCTTCGTGTCCCAGCCTCGGTCCAATCATACTACATTCTTTTAAACACCCTTACTAGCTATAAATAAATACAGTTATTACCATTCATACCATGCATACCATATCTTGCATACCAACTTTATACACCCCCCGAGGTAGGAAATTGATATAAGAGCAACAAGAATTAATATAGGGAAAAGTGCAAGGAGAATAGAACAGGATTGGCAATTCATCCAGACAGAGTAGTGTTTATAGTTAATGGTCTTCACCCTCACAATTGGGCTCCACTCTTGGGCAATGAGTCCTTTTATTGGCGTTAAAGGGCTAAGGGCTAAGGGCTTTGTCCATAATGTCCCAGATCTTCATAGTGTCAGTTGTCCCTAAGATGTTAAAAATAAGGGCGATGACAATCCACGTCTTTGACAAGCTGCTTAGGGCCCCTCCCTGACGTCTGATCCAATTTGTTTCAGGGGGATTCCTTTGGAAAGGAAGCAGCATGCCTCCAAACCCAAAAGAAAGAGCCACTGTCAGTTTCCAGAAGCAGTTCGTTTGAGTCATGGGGGAAGGAGGTAAAGCCTCTTCTCTTGCAACAAAAGGACCCGTAAATCGGCTCAGCTGTAGGTATAAAAGGGCTGCGGCAATAATTGCTGCCCAAGGAGCAATAAATAGTACTGCTAAGACCGCTGAGACCATCATGAGGGCCGTGGGAGGGCTTGTTCAAATTCGTCGATAATTGGAAAATCAAGGCGCAGATTCCACTGGTCCTGGTCTGGCTGCTTGTTTTAGCACCATAGGGTGGGGTGAAATTTCTCCCCCCGTAACAACTGCAGGGGAAAGAGTTGGTAAAATCCCCCCACAATGGCACAAGCTACAGATAAAGTCTCTCCCCCACCACTTGGTCCACGTTCTTGCCCTGGGAAAGATGTTATTCACAGAGTTCTCATTTGCATCAAGTATAGTCTCTTAAAAGTTTCCCACCAGCGATCTTTCTTGGCTGGTCCTGTCACTTGCTTGCTGCCGCTTGCTTTGTTTGTCTGCCTGCACTATGCTGTGGTGCGACTTGTCCCATCCTTGGCGTCTTCCGCGTCTCAGCAGGAGGTCATCATCTTAGTGGGCTGAACGTGAGACTCGACAGAGCCACAAACTGCAGGGGCTGCCGGCTTGACACTATAGCTCTTCCATCTGTCTCGCCTTCCACCGGTGTCCCTCACAAGTTCCTCTTTCCAAAACACCCCCAATTCCAAGAAACTGGGGCGCAGGGGCTCCAAACATTAAAGTTGGGTTCAGGGGAGCGGAGCTTTCCTTCTCCCCTCATCTAGGTCATTTCTGAATATATTAAAGAGTACTGGGCCCAGGACGGAACCTTGTGGTACCCCACTGCTTACTTACATGTGGACTTAGAGCCATTGAGGATTACTCGTTGGGTATGATTGGTCATCCACTAGAATGTGCAAGATTGGGAGACTTGTATTTGGCATTAGCAGAACAAAGCAAAAAAGGAGTGGTACTATACATACAGAAAAAAATGAATCTGAAATGTATATATACAGATGAAGATGGAAGAAATTTTGATGGTAGAAATATCAATGAATAATAAAAAAATACTATTAGTTGCAATTTATGCACCAAATGAAAGTCAAGATAAGTTTTACTCTAAACTACACAATAAAATAATTGAATTAGACTATGAAAGCATTTGTATGATGGGAGACTTCAATGCTATAGTGGAGGTCGAATTGGACTATAAAACAACAAAAAAGAACAAGAGACAAAGGAAGAAATTACCAAAATCATTTTTACTATGGTAGATGAATTGAATACATTTGATGTAATAGAAATTTCCAAGAAAAAAGCAATACACATTTTACTCTTCTAGACACATGTCGTGGTCAAGAATAGATATGTTATGGATGTCAATAGATTTGTTATCTAATATACAACATATAAATATTGAAACTGGCATATGGGCTGACCATAATCCAACAACCATTTGGAAAGGATGAAAGAAAAAAACCAGATGGACTTTAAACCAAGAAATATTGAATGAAAAAGAATTTCAACAATTTACAGAAAAAGAAATGCAATTCTTCTTTAAAGAAAACAAAAAGAGGGATACTTAGTTACAAATTGTATGAGATACAGCTAAAGCATATTTAAGGGGATTAGTTATGACATATATGAGTAAACAAAATAAACAAAGAAGAGTTGTTAAGAAAAAATTAGAAGAAGAGTACAAGGAATTAGAAAAGAAACTTCAAAAAGACATGCAAAATAAAAAGATTAAAAATAGGATGGATTTGAAGAAACATAAATTACTGCAACTTCAAAATATGGATTTTGGGAAAAGATTTATTGGAATAATTAAAACAAACAATAGCAAACAATCCACAAAAGTAATCGTAAATGGTGGTATGACTGAGAAAGTGGACATTATGAAAGGAACAAGAGAAGGATGTCCGTTATCACCACTGCTTTTCATTTTGACTTTGGAGGTATTAACCAGGAATATAAGACAAAATAAAGATATAAAAGGAATGAAAATTTAAAAGGAGGAATATAAATTGCAAACATTTGTGGATTATTTGGTGTTTATACTGGAAGAACCATTAGAGATAGGATCAAAATGATGCGACAGATTGAACAATATGGAGAAGTTGAGGGATTAAAAGTTAACAAGGACAAAACAAAACTTTTAGTGAAAAACATGACAGAAAAACAAAAAAGGAATTAATTGGAAAATTAAATATACAGATTGCAAAAAAAAAGTAAGATATTTAGGAATTCAGTTGTCAGCAAGATGTGCAACAATCAAGGAAAACAACTATTTTAGACTAAAGAAACAAATTGAGATAGACTTGGAAAAATGGAAAAATCTTCAATCATCATTGATGGGCAGAATTGCATTAATTATATATATTACCACATCTATAAGGATAGAGAAAACTTACTACAAAGATATAAACAAAATGATTTTGAAATTTGTTTGGCAAGGGAATAAAGCGAAGATCAATATAAAAATGTTACAAGACGCAAGACTCAGAGGTGGATTTGGAATTCCAAATTGGGAGCTATACTATTATGCAGCAGTATTGACATGGATGAGAGAATGGATTCTATTACGAAATACAAGACTTTTGACTTTGGAGGGACATGATCTACAGATAGGATTGCACGGACTTATATGGTACCGGAGAAATAAAATACATAGTTATTTCCAGAGACATTATATTAGAAACTCTTTATATTAATTTAGGAAATGATAAAAGAGAAAAATTATTCAAAAATACCATTTTGGATATCTATAATGGAAGCACTGATGCCCCCAAATACATTGAACTGGGAAAATATCCCACGATATAAGGACATTTTGACAGATAAGGGGAAATTGAATTCTATTCAAGAATTGGAGAAACAAGGGATAAAAATGGATTGGTACACAAGAATGCAAATGCAGTCAAGATATGACAAGGACAGTACAACAGAGGGCATTAATCTAGAGATGACAGAATTAGATGAAGTACTCACAGGAGTGGATGAAAGACTAATTTAAAAAACTATGGAATTATTTACTTTATATTGACTTAGAATTTGAACAAGTGAAAGAAACGATGATAAAATGGGCAAGAAATTTTGGTCACACCATAGAAATAGATAAACGGCAGCAGCTTTGGGAAAGAAATTACAAATTAACTATGGCAACAGCATATAAAGAGAATATGTATAAAATGTTCTATAGGTGGCACATGTCACCAGAAAGGATAGATAAAATGTTTAAAGATAAGTGTATGAGATGTTTGAAATGTCAACAGATACCAGGCTCTTTTTATCATATGTGGTGGACATGTGCAGAGGCCAAAGAATATTGGAGTCAGATTCAAACATGGATAGAAAAAAATGTTGAAACAAAGTATAGAATTAAAACCAGAGACATTCCTGTTGGGTATTTTACCAGAAAAATTTAACAAGGAAGATACATATTTAATTGTTCATGTGATTACAGCGCTAAGAATTGCATTTGCACAAAAATGGAAAGCAACAAAATTCCCTCTGGAAGAGAAGTAATTAAGAAACTCTTGGACTGTGCAGAGATGAATAAAAGACACAGAATATTATAACGTATGGGTGAAGTTTTATGATTGAAATATGAGATGACGTTTATCTCATATTTAACAGACTGATAACATATTCCTATACATTTTTAAACTGTCGGTGTCTCTTCTAAATTTATTATTTTTATATCATTTCTATACATATAATTCTTCATTCTGGGTATCAATCTAATGCTGCCTGCTCAAAATCTAATTTTGTCGTCTGGGTCTATCACCATTTATTGCGTGGTAGACCCAGATGTAGACCCAGATTGCGTGGTAGACCCAGACCCAAGATGGTGGCACCTATGGCACCATCAAAAGAACTAGCTCAGGGTTGTGGCAGGCCTGGGTTGCTGCCGGTTCCAGAGACCCAGGCCGCCAAGTTACTACCGGTTCTATAGAACCGGTCTGAACCCACCTCTCATCTGAAATGATCCAGGAGTTTTCTGCCTGCCTGGCAATAGAATAACTCTCCCAAAACTAAACAGAATGGAACAACTTTTGTTATGGGCAGAAAAGCTGGAAAAAGAAAGATCAAGCTTGAAAATGGACTATATTTTCAAAAATGCAACATTTTGTCTATGGGAAAGGTCAATGGGTAGCAATTTAGAATGTTGGTGACTGGTGCATTCTAAACCCCTTCTCTCCCAGTCACATAATCCAGAGCAGAATGAACACAGAGCGTGCGCGCACACACACACACACAAATACAACCCAAGGTGAAAGGTGCAAAGGCACCGATAAGTAACACAGAAGGAAGATGCTGAAAAGAATTCCAGCAGAAACCATGCTCTGCAACCCGTTGATACATTCCTTCCAACCCAACAAACTGTAGGAAATAAATCAGGAAAAGAATGTGTCTACTAGCATCATAATATTCTAAAAATTGAATAGAATGGGACCACATATAGTGGGGAAGAACAGCTGGCAAAAGAATGAATTTTAAAATGTGCCATATTCCACTGTGGAGTACAGAGAATGTATCCTGGTGGGAGGGGCAGTGGGAAGCCACTTAAAATATTGCCTCCTCCATTTTAAGACTACCTCCCCCCTGGTCACATGACCTACAGAAGAGTTAATAAGGAGTAAAAAAGAATTCCAGGAATTAGGCTCAATAGGGTCTTCCTCTGTTGATTATGAAGATTTGTAAATATGCTAAATAAGGAATGTTCATCAAATTTTACCTCCTGCCCCCAAGTTTGGGTACGTTTGAAATTTCCATCAGAAACCCTCTTAACTGTCTTACATCCTCTGATTCCCTTAATGAATATGACAAAATGTATAATGGGCTTGTTGATCTGTAGGCTCCTTAGTCCCATAGATTATACTGCTCCTTGACCAAAGACTCAGGTACAAGAGGGCATAATTATTTTATTTTGGGGAGAGTATATTGTTGTATTTGCACTGGTTTTCTACTGTTGGATACCGCCCAGAGTCCTTTGGGAATTGAGCAGCCTACAAATGAAACAAATAAATAAGTATAGATGCCTTCATTCATGACCAGATGAACTACCTCACAGAATCTTTCTCACCTACTGGATTTTAATATATCCAGGTATCACAGGTGAATGAAGACACAAAATCTATATGTTCAGTTCCCTGAAATCAGTTAGGTCACAGGGCAATGTGTCATTTCCAGTAAAAGGAAAAAAAAATCCACTTGTTCCGACTTGAAACTAAACCACTAAAGAAAATGTTTTAAATACAAGGAAATGATTTTCCAAAATTTGCTATGATCAAAAGCGTTTACCTGGTGGCATTATATTACATTTAATTAAATGATTACTCAGGCAATGATGGATGGAGCAGTTTCTATTATTCTACCCCATCAACATCATAGACATCCAAGTCTAAGAAAGACAATGTGCCAGTTTTCATTTTTTTCCCAATAAAGTACACTTGGAATGGCCAAGATATATTCCATACTACAATGACATGGGTCATGGGCAGGAATTTTATCTGACCAATGCAAATATGTTTATAGATGTCTCTAAGCCAAGCAAATGTATCTGTACATTTCAGCAGTTGTTTGAATGCAAAGAGTTGTAACAAAGGAGTCTTTGTCCAAAGGTGTCTCCTGTTGCAGTTGCATTTAGACCAGGAAATATGTCACTGTGCTCATTAGAGAAGCAAGGTGATTCCTTCCATGCAACAGAGTCCCATTGGCCCGTATTTTTTTCAGTATGAGACGTGGAAGACTTGATGGTGGATTGTTTTGGGGCCAAGCTGGAAGTTTGATTTATTTTTACTCTAACATCACAGTGGAGGTGGTGGACTGTAAATTGGACCAGCAGTGCTGGGAAGAGATCTTTAACTGTTGTGACTGTTTTCCTGAGATAACTTGTGCAATAGATTGCAGGAATAGAAAGAGACGTGGGATTCATAGCTAATGCTATTTTTATATAAAAACCAAGATTAAATTCAGATGGGGTGGGAGTTTGTGACTCAACATGTTGTATGAACTCATCCATTGCCTTACCATATTGTGTGAACCAGGTCATCAAGTCAAGCTGTTTGTGGTTTGTTTTGGCACAGCATGTTGTTTTTGTTCAAGTCTTAGCATGCTTTATATATTATAGATAGATAAGATTCAGTTCAAACTCTGGTTCCATGGCAGAGGTCACTTAGCTTCATTTCAAAATATTGGCTGTGTTCACCCAACACATTTAGCCTTTTTATTGAAAAGGTTAGATTTATTCTAGATTGGCAGAATACACTGAAACATAAACTAATGAAATTAACTGAATTCATACAACATATGAAAGCTACGAGAAAACAAAGTTAAAACCTACCAAATGTCATATATTGAACACAGAGACATTAGGGCTTTAACTAACCCATTTGAGCACATTGTATGAACCCAGACTCTGAAGAATTAGAGAAAGAAAATGAATGAAGATACAAGTACAAACAGAGGATGCTTAATCTAGCTTGATAAATGATATAGAAGCAACGTTTCCAAGCTTTCAGTACTCCAATCAGGGGTGAAATGCTCCCGGTTCGCTTTTGGCTCTCAGTCGCCATAGAGCCAATGGAGCAGGGAGCGCGAAGAGCGCGCGAGGCTCCGCCCACCCGCCCGTTCACTTCCATTTGGGTTCCTTTACCCTCTGCGCATTCAC
>JANHGD010002100.1:74689-86591 GCA_027560375.1 Imantodes cenchoa
AAACCGCTTAGAGAGGGCTGTAAAGCACTATGAAGCGGTATATAAGTCTAAGTGCTATTGCTATTGCTATATTGAAAGCAGCCATCCCAAAGATATTTCAACCTAGATATGTTGAACTCCTTATTTCCCAGCCTACATGGTCTTTGTTATAATTGCAGTCTCAAAACTGTTGTCAGATATGGGGTCATCCAAGATAAAGCACTGGCATGCAGAGGTTGACCTTGATTGACTTACATTTCAATGCATCCGGGTTCAACATCCTTGAACTATTCAGTAGAAAATGTACATGCAGGTAATGCAGCTTTATTTTAAAGCATTGAAATATGATTAGAAAAAAGAAGTATAGTAAGATGCTTACATGTCTCTGGTACGTGCTGACATCCAGGGAGTATTGGTGTAATTAGAGCTGTGGGAAATGCACAGATTTTGGCAGACAATGTCTTTGGTTTCAGTTTGCAATCCATCCAGAATTGCATTCCTGTGAAATGAGAATTACTTGCTAATATGGGAACCTCTTAAGCAAATTTTCCCTGTTCTGTATGAAAGGCAGAAATGGATACAGGATAACAGGAAAAGAGTTTATGGTAGTTTCAAAAACTATAGCGAGCAAAACAGTTTCTGAGAAAATGGGCATTTTGTGAAAACCAGTCTTATAGTAGTAAACTCAGAAGAAGAGCCCAGTAAGAACTTTCTCTCATAAATACAGATCAAGTTTAAATCTGGAGAGCTAAACAGTCAATTATGTTAGCCCATGCAAACACCATACATGTTCGAATCTTAGATTGTCCTCAGATTCTAGCACTAAATAAATACTTTATTATTGTCATTGTATGTGTATACACAGTATACTCATACAACAAAATTCACATAACACCTAAAGACCAGACCCAACACACATACCAATCCCCAAAACACGCCCATCCTCCACAAATTCCCCTCCCTAAACCACCCAAACATCCACACAACAGACCAAGTAATACTGTCCAACATCTCACTGATGGTGACCCTTTAGTTCATTGTTACGGTAAGTGCAATTATACCTCTGGGATAGAAACTATTCAGAAAACGTGTGGTCCGAGTTTTAATTGTTCTGTATCTTCTGCCAGAAGGAAACACTATGTTCTGATTTTGCAGATTTGCCTCCATAGGCTATCTTGAAATTAGTGTATTTGTAAATTGAAGTATTATGGTCTAATTGCTTTGTTAAATATGCCCACTTCTATCGTATTAGATATTAGGGAGGCACTATATGCAACTCCACTTTCATTTTTAAGATCAGGCTACACTTGCACTTTCTGGAGGCAATTAAACGTAATAATAACAAATAAGAAAAGATGGGTCATAACATTCAGGGCCTTTATAGTTCATACACTACTGCTGTGAAATAAATCAACTGAAGTGAAGATAGGCAAAAACATATAATGAAGACCAACTAAGGTACGGATAGGCAAAAAATAATGGACACCTGGTGTTTATCCAGAAAAGTTAAGCAGCCAGAATAAACCATTCAGCTGCTTATCTTACCTGAATACTGTCTTCGGTGCCTCCGTGATGTCTGGGTCACTATATCCTCACTAGAAGTAAGAATTTAAAATGTTGATGATAAGTTAGTTAGATGAATGAATCAAAATCATAGAATAAAATTTAGCAGGGACAAAGGAAACTACCTTCACTTGGTTAGGAAATATTTGCAAATAATAGTACCTGTAAAAAAGTTCTTGGGATAGTAGCAGTATTATGTAGCAGCTCAAAGTGTGATGTGATTGCAAAAAGCTATAGTTTTCAGATTAGTTTTCTTTTATTACCCTACTTCGGTGAATTGACTGAAATGTTAACAACTTAATGATGTAACAAGACATTGATATACTGTATATGCAGAAGTCAGTTTGCTTACTATATGAGAGGTTGATGCTTTTGTACAATATAGTTTTTCATTTTTCATATAGTACTTGTTTTAAAATGAAACTAATGAGCAAAGATTGATATTATGGCAGTCTTGACGAGGTAATAAATACTCTTTTCAATAAAGAGGAGGAAATAAACTTAATTTTTCCTCTTTCATAAGAAAATCATCAACTTTTATGAACCTTGAAAAAGAGTGCTTGAGGTTCCAAATCATCCCAAAACAAATCATGAACTTTGAGTAGCAGCTTATAATATATATTGAATCCAGTGGTGAAATACAATTTTTTATACTACTGGTTCTGTGGGCGTGGCTTGGTGGGCATGGTGTGGCTTAGTGGGCATGGCAGGGGAAGGTTACTACAAAATCTCCATTCCACCCCACTTCAGAGGAAGGATACTGCAAAATCCCCATTCCCACCCCACTTTGGGGCCAGCCAGAGGTGGTATTTGCCGGTTCTACGAACTACTTAAAATTTCCACTACCGGTTCTCTGAACTACTCAAAATTCCCGCTACTGGTTCTCCAGAACCTGCCAGAACCTGCTGGATTTCACTCCTGATTGAATCTCTTTTAAACACATATGCTAATACACACATTATATTCTGAAAGAATGCAGTTCCAATGCTGATTAATATCACAAATGAAAAATTAAGCTAAAATTTATTTTATGTTTTGACTTCAGGTCATTGCGGCTACAGCCATTTCTGGAAGCTTTAATATGTCTGAGAAATATGACATGCCAAATGTTGGACTTATTAATATGGGGTAAGTAAATATTATTCTCCTCCAAATAGGAATATGCTAATGAAACTATCTCATTAGTGTCATTGTATTTGTTACATTAATAAATCTGTTGTTTCTTGAGTAAGAATTAAATTATATAACATGATAAATTAAAATGGTGGATTAAAAATAGTAGACTTAAAGGATGGTTCTAATTAAGAAAACATATCAGGAATCAACAAGACAAATGGAAGTTTCTCCTCTTCCTCTCCTCTTCCTCTCCAGCTTCCTGTATTGTAACCAGCAGTGTTGAAAGGAAGGAAACAAGTTAAATTTAACTTAGAATTTCTAATGGCTGCATTCATTATACCATTTATAAATACCACAGAATTTTGTAGAAAGTAGGGCAGACTAAAAGTGCTAGTATCTGCAAGGCCTGAATGACAATGAGTCAATCCACTACTAAATTACAGCCATAGGATAATTACAATGTGTATAATAATTATTGCTATGTAAAGCAGGTGACAACTCATTATAGTGCTCTAATTATAAATTTACACTGTCTGCATTGCTATGATGATGGAAATATTGGGAATCCAATAAACTAGTATTTCCCAGTTTATTGCTTTTTGGGTCATTTCAAGAAGATTGTAATAAACATAGATCTTTAGATGTTCATGCATTGCTTTTATGCTACTTTTTTCATGACATATACCACCTCTGTTATAACTATTAATACTGTTATGGAACTTTTACTTACAGGATCAAAATCAAAACCTATAGTATATATCAGTGCACTGAGAAAGTCTTAAGGGTTGAGTGTAGCTCAACAGCTACAGCTATTTTACTAAGGCTGCTGAACACTGAGGGGGAGGAGGGGTACAGGTGCTCAGCACTTAAAGATGCTGACCTTGTCAGCCAGAAAGTTGACAACCTGGTTTGAGACCTGAGTGCCACGCAACAGTGAGTGCTCCCGTTACTTGCTCCAGCTGCTGCCCAGCTAGCAGTTCAAAAGCATGCAAATGTGAGCAGATAAATAGGTACCACTTCAGTGGAAAAGTAACCGCATTCTGTGCATCTTTGGCATATAGCCAGGCTGGCCACATGACCATGGAAAGTATCTTTGGACAATGCTGGCTTGCTTGGCCAAGAAACGGAGATGAGCACTTTCACCTAGAGTCCAACACGACTGGGCAGAGAAACCTTTACCTTTGCCTTTATTGGACACAGAACCTTAATAATACAGATGCCTAGTTATTGTTTGCAAAATATTAAACTTACAGCCATACAACTTTCGGGGAACTCAGCAAAATACCATTTTTTAAAAAAAGATATAATAATTATTTAATAAATAATCAAATGTAAATGTCACCTAACTCCTAGCATACTCTGGGTAGCTTCCAATTTAAAATCTTATAAAACAGAAAGTAAAGAAAGAAAATAACAGAAGGAAAGGGGACTTCAGTCATATTCAGCAAAGATCTAAGATAAAAGCCAGGATTTTAGGGCCCTGTGAAACACCAATAAGGTGGTAGGGATGGATGGGGGGTGTTGGACATTTGAATCTTGGGAGGAACCTCATACCTATTTTTGCAGCCTCAGTTGTCCTTAAATATATTGCATTTGACAGCCATACTTTTGCTCATAAATGACTGCAGTCTTCCTCAATCTGGTGCACTCCAGATGCAATCCAGATGGATTTTTATAATTTTGGTATGGAATTTTGTTTCCATGCTAAGAACAAAATGTCCTAGTCTGATTTATCAGTTTCAAACTGAAGTGTGGGCTTTTATGTCAAGCTTGTTTTTCTTCTTTTGATTCTAGGTTTCCATCTGCCACACTTCCACTAGTGGGCAAATGGAAAGATATGATCGGCCCAGCTTTTTCACTTGCCATTGTGGGCTACGTGATCAACCTAGCTATGGGCAGAACCCTGGGTAACAAGCATGGCTATGATGTGGACCCAAATCAGGTAATCTTGATAACTGAGAAATATATAGAATGATTGCATAGCTTACCTGCCCATAATTCCAGAGCTGTCTATTTCCAAGGCTGGAAATTTAAATATAGATAGTCCTGGACTTACTACCATAATTGAACCTAAGAATCAGTCATAAGTCGTGATGGTTATAAAGCAGGTCATCACGTGAATGACCTGATTTTATGACCTTTTTTGCAGCAGTCATAAAGTGAATGCCACAGTCAAAACCAAACCCATTGTTCATTATGGGCACTTTTTGCTGGAAACTAGAAGGAAAAGCCAGTCCCTGAAAAAAAAATGTAAATTATGGTAATATGACCACAGGATATTGCAAATGGCTGTAAATGCCACACGCTGAGCCCCCAAATTGCAGTCACATGGCCTTGGTAGGTGTGGCCATCTGAACTTCGCTTTCGTTATAAGTCGCTTTTGAGGGAGGGGGGATCCATTGTTACTTTGAACAGTTGCTAAGCAACCATCAGAAGTCAGGGACTACTGTCTGTTATTTTCCTCAGAGAGACACGACTAGATTTATGGAAAGACAGGTAGGTGGGACTTATTGGATAGTGTCACCCTCTTCTAGCCTTTTCGGATTATGTAATCCCCTATAAACAATACAGTATGGTTTCTTCTCCAAGCCCCAAAAACTTTAACCTTAGACTGTCTACCGTTGACCTCACCCCATTCCTAAGAGGTCTGTAAGGGGCGTGGATAAGCGCACCACTGTGCCTACTGTTCCTGTCCTAATGTACCCAAGTATTCGTAAAATTTCTTGTACTCATAACCATGCTTGTACTTCTTATATATTCACAATCATGTTTATACTTTGTTTATACTTTGTCTGCAATCATATACACGCTGGACAAAATAAATAAATAAATAAAATAAATAAAATAAATCTTTATATAATTTGAAAACGGCAAAGTACAGTGATCATAAATGATTTGAAGTTATTAAGAAAAATGGTTGCTGTAACTCAGCCTTTTCCAAGGAAATCTCTTATTGATGGTAAGTTGGCAAGCCTGCTGGACAATTTTCTCAATACTGTATTCTGTCCAAAAGGGAATGGCATGTATTACTCTGAGAAAGCAGATTGCTTCACAGAAAACACAACATAATAAAGATGGCTATTGGGTGGAGCAGTTTAACTGTCTCTGCTTCTTGACATGGTTGATTGGGAACTTACGTGTAGAAGAACAGGATGTAAGTTACATTGAATAAATAATAACAACAACAAGAGGAGGAAGCTAGGAAGGGATATCATTTCTCCACTTCCCTGTGTCACAGTTTTAGGTGACCCTCTACATCACAGTTGTGCTGTCAGGCAGCCAGTAAGAACCTGATCATTACTACCCTTCAATTGCTTCATTACTGCTTACTTGCCTCAGAACAGAATCTGGAGCAAACCGTTCAAGGGATTTAATATGTAAATATTTTTAGTCTAATTAATCAAACTTCTTTGAAGATTAACTTAGAATGATGCCATCTGAGAATGCCATCAAGGTATATCATGTACAATAACTTGCACAATGCTGCCCTTTTAAACAATCACTACAACCAATTGTGCCATTTCTGCATGACATGCTCTCTATTAGCCCAGTGGCTGAAAGGATGATTCACTTGGGTGGCAGATTTAAATGGCAGATACCTGCTAGTACTGCCTTGGCCTGAAAGTTTCCAAACATGTGACTGATGTGACCCAAAGAATCCTGGGATAATTTTGGAATGAGTGGAAAGAATCCTCGTGGAGTGTTGGTGGTGGATGATTCTCCTGCAATGGGATAGCAGATTCTGAAGACTTAATCGGTGCAGTCTTTGCATAAATAATGTCACCCACAAATGAAGGACCAGATTAGGATAATGACTGACCTATTTCTATTTCCAGTTAACTGTTGCCAAAGTAAACATACTGTAAGGACAAGGGCTTGATGTTTTCTACAACCTTAATTGACTAATCCATTGTCTCCATAGGAAATGTTGGCCCTGGGCTGCAGTAACTTTTTTGGATCCTTTTTTAAAATCCATGTGATCTGCTGTGCGCTTTCAGTCACCTTAGCTGTGGATGGAGCTGGTGGAAAATCTCAGGTTGTTTATCATTTGCTTGCTATTTCGTCTTCATAATGGGAAGATTGTCTTTTCTTTTATGCACACTGAGAGCATATGTACCAAGACAAATTCCTTGTGTGTCCAATCACACTTGGCCAATAAAATTCTATTCTATTTTATTTATTTGTGAAAAGTATTCTATACATTTTCACACTCTGCATGATGATTCTGGGAATACAGAATTAAAGTTTTCCGCATGCTCTCTAAACCCATATTTCTAGAGTCACATTCAAATTAATACAAAGTATTTGTAAGATATAACTGGGAATTTCTGGCCCTTCACATTGCAATTGACCATGATGGAAGGGGCTGTTGAGTGTTGTGTTGGAGCAACAACTAGAGTTCATTGTTTCTCTGCATAATTTGTACTACCATTCTTAAAGAAGTGGCCAGAAGGATGAGGAACTCCCAGAAAATTAAGTTCTGTGACTGATGTATGGCAGAGCTACGCAAATCTTTAGATATAATTCCAGAAATGTACTATGCAAACCCAGAAAAAGATGTGGCTTCTTGAAGGAGTTGCAGGCAGATGCTACCTTTGCAACCCCATGCTCTCCAAAGCAGCTTTTTAGGAATCAAATCTGAAGTATTAGACAGCTCTAATAATTAGCATTTAAAACACCATGTGGTCATCACTGCTTTAATTAATCATACCAAGTAGGTCAGTATTACTGTTCCCGTACTGTAGAATGGAGATGAAGTAGTGCAGCTAAGACCACTTTATTGATTAAGAATCCCATCTCTTCATTATTCTGCTCCATTACACTACATCAGTTTGTGAGCTAGTACTTGCTATTTTTTGAGACTCTCAGTTTTAAATTCAGCAAATTCAAAACATTATAATGAGTCATTTTTCATCAGCAATAGTTCCAGGAATTTATTCAACTTCCTTATCTTATACATAACATTTCTTTCTTTGGGGGAAATAATGTACTTAAAATAATTGTGCTACAAGAGAAGCTTCTTTTTTCAGTCTAATTTCCAGAGTTCTTTAGTACTTTTGGACTTATTTTGTTGTTGCTGCTGTAAGGTGATGGAGAATGTCAGTATTCCTTTCTAATACATATTTCTCCCACCCACAGAAGTCACAATCATTGTCCATCCCTTCTAATCTGAAAAAGGATCTTGGAAGTTCTATTTTGTCTTCTCTTCTCTTGAGGTTTAATTGAGGTGTGAGATATTAGGGAAATTGCAATCCATTGAGAAGTTGTTTGTACAATGAAAAACAAGACACGCAGACACATAATTTAGCCACATCCTAATTTTAAAACCCCACTACCTATTCATGTGAATATGAACGGAGCTGTGGTGGTGCAGTGATTAGAATGCAGTATTGCAGACTAACTCTGCCCACAGCCAAGAGTTCAATCCTGAATGGTTCAAGGTTGACTCAGCCTTCCATCCTTTCAAGGTCATGAAATGACCCAGATTGTTGGGGCAATATGTTGACACTGTAAACCGCTCAGAGAATGCTGTAAAGTAATATGGAGCAGTGTATAAGTCTAAGTGCTATTGTTATTGCTAATATCACTACGTTTTCATTTTTTGGGAGCTACATTTACATTCAATTAAATGGGATGTTTCTTGAAGAAGAAATATTACAATGATTTCATAGGACAAGTTAAAAATTAACTTGTCATAGGACAAGTTAAAAATTAAAAATTAGAACAGGAAACTATATTTCATAACAGTTCCTTTCAACAGTTATTTTGATTTTTATTCCTAAACTGGAATGTACTATGACATAGTCCCAAATAATTTTTTGTAATAAGCTACTTTTCTCTTCTCAGGTGGCAAGTTTTTGTGTAGCATTGGTGGTAATGATAACCATGTTGTCTTTGGGAAGCTACCTTAGCCCTCTTCCAAAGGTAAATATTCAAATCACTAGATCTGTTTTTAGAGGGTGTTTATCAGAATTATTACCTCATATTTTTAACATTTTGATAACATATTTAAATAGGGGAACTGCATTTTTGTGAACACATTGTTTGATTGCCAAATTACAAATTTTACAGAAAAAGTCAGTAAAGTTGAACAACTTAAACAAATAACTGAACAGGAGATGTAACAAGACACCTTGACCAAACTTCTAGAAACAACTATGAGTGCAGTAATAATTTGCCCATAAATCATCAAGGCCCACGGGCCGAATCCAGCCCACAGAGTGCTTAGATTTGGCCTGTGGGGCTGCCCTGGAAACAGCAAAGGACTGGCCCGCGCTGCCTCTGCCAGGAAAACAGAGCTCAGGAGCGTTGTATGCGGTCCCCCAAGGCCCCATTTTGGCCACAATGGTCTCCTGCAGCCTTTCCAGTGAAAACGGAGCTCTGGAACCCTAACCCACCCCACCCACTCCGAGCTCCGTTTTCGCTGGCAGAGGGCTAGCAAAACAAACTAAAAATAAAACAAATGGAGATATGTTTCCCCTTTTGCATTTGAGCACGCAAGAAGGGACAGGAAAGGGGAAAGGGGAAAGGGAAAGGGAAAGGGAAAGAAAAAGAAGGGAAGAAGGGAAGAGAGCAAGTTAGGAAAAATAAGAAAAGAGGAGAAGGAAGGAAGGAAGGAAGGAAGGAAGGAAGGAAGGAAGGAAGGAAGGAGATTATAATGAGAGTGAAGGAGGGTCTGAGGGAAGTTCTGCCTTAGCATTTGGCCACCACAGGTGCCCCCCAACATGAGCGATGCAAGCTGGCCACACCCACCATGCCCATGGCCATGCCCATCACAGCCACATCCGCCATGCCTCTCCCCCCCAGGTCAAACAGAACCATGATGCGGCTCTCAATGAAATCGAGTTTGACATCCCTGATCTAGTACCATATCTAGAAGGGAACAGGAACCTTGTGGTCCTCCAGATTTCCCACAATCCCTTTTCATTGACCAAGCTGTCTGTGGTTCATGGTTTAATATCCAAAATGTTTTCAAGCAATCAGATTGCGTCTGCTGTCCATGAGCTGGGTTCTTCCTTTGCTGTAACTAGAACTGCAGGAATTAAATCTGAGAACTTTTGCATGCAAAATAGGTATTCCTTCACTGGACAGATAGTCTTTTCCTGGTTTAAAATATATCTCTTCAGAAGTTTTCAGTGGCCTTAAAAAAATACTGTGCAGAAACCACTGGCTGACAGGGAGGGAACCCAACCATGGGAAGAGACATTCTGGCTTACAGTTAGACATTCTGGCTCAGATTTTCAAAAAAATATTGACAGACTTGAACAATGGGCCCTATCCAACAACACAAAATTTAATGTGAAGAAAGTAAGATTTTATACCTAGGCAGGAAAAACACCTAGGCAGGGAAAAAAGGTACAGATTACGTGAAACCTGGCTCAACAACAGTTACTGTGAGAGGGACCTTGGAGTCCTAGTAGATGATCATTAAAACATGAGCCAGCAGTGGCTGCAGCAGCCAAAAAGCTAATACAACTGTATGAATAGAGGCATAGAATCAAAATCACATGAAGTATTAGTACCACTTTATAAAACCCTAGTAAGACCATACTTGGAATACTGCATCCAGATTTTGGTTACCACATTATAAAAAAATGTTGAGTGCAAAGGAGAGCAACTAAAATGATTAAGGGCCTGGAGACAAAAACATATGAAGAACGGTAGCAGGAATTGGGTATTGCCAATTGATAGAAAAGAAAAGACTAGGGGTGACACATGATAGCAGTGTTCCAGTATTTGAGGGATGGCCACAAAGAAGAGGGGGTCAACTTATTTTCCAAATCACCAGAAGGCAAGACAAGAAACAATGGGTGGAAACTAATCAAGGAGAGAAGCAACATGGAATTGAGGAGAAACATCTTAAGAGTAAGGGCAATTAACTAATGAAACAGTTTGCCTTCAGAAGTTGTAGGTGTTTCATCACTGGAGATTTTTAAGAAAAGACCAGACAGCCACTTGTCTGAAACAGTATTGGGTTTCCTGCTTGAACAGAAGGTTGGACTAGAAGACCTTCACGGTCCTTTCCAGCTCTATCTGATTGAGTCAATTTGGGATAAGAAATGTCTGCAATCAAATCCTTAAGTTTATATCTGCCATTTCCCAAGAGAAACAGACAGTCTGACAAGATTCTTGTAATACAGGTGATCACCAATACAGTACCTGCTTGTGCTGGTTGCTTATGCTGACAGATAAAGGGCATAGATGGCAGAAGCAATCTAAGTTGCTGTCATGGAGGTGTAATGCACTTTTGAAACTCAGACATGATGTCTCAAGTATTGCAGAAGCTTTACACATTCTATTTAATTTTTAGTTACTTTCCAGAGGTTATTGCCTACATTTCCATAAAAGGAAACAGTACTTACTTCTCACCTGACTATATAAGCAATTAAGTCTGAACACCAGCTATAAAAAGAGCATAGTAGTATACTATATGTGTAAGAGGATCCATTTTACCCAACCATTTTGGCCCTGGTCTGGGATATTGCTATATTTCCTTCCAGTAAAAAAAATAAGGCTTTCTGGTTCTGCCTCCATAAGGTCTTACTTAGAGAGTTATCTGAAGTAAAAGATCTTCTGCCTTACTGGGACTAATAGGGGAGATGATGCTTTTCTAACACCCCTGCTACAGGATTTGTTGTCAGATAAAAAGAGTGGGAAAAATGGAGCCAGAAATATCACATGGCAGCAATCCTGTTGCTGGCGATTCTAGCAGTATTGGAGCCATACTTTAGGTCTAACCAATCCGGCAAGTTCAGAGGTTTTGCTGTCCCACCAAGAGTACGAAAACAGACTTAGAAGTTCAGTCATTTTGTCCTAAACAAAAGCAATTAAATTCAAAGGTGAACTTCCCAGACTGATAGACTAGCCAAAGGACATACTGTATAATTCGTAATGTAAAATCATACTTTGGAGTAAGTTACTTTTTGATAGGACTCGCAGTGCATTGGATGAAGGATCAACATAGCTTCTTTTTTTTCAGTACCTTCCTCTGAAAGTGACTTTTATGACTTTTTAAATTTTTTTATAATAAAGTTTTTTATTTTTATAGACAAGCAAACATATGATACATAATTAATCCATCAGTGCATCATTTGCGTGCTTCTTCTGTGCCTTCTCCCTAGTCCCCCGTTATTTCTCATATCCTAATATTTCTCATTTCATTTGTAATAACATTTCACCCCTCTTTCTTTACAATATTATTCTATACATATCTCTTCTCCAACCAATCATAAAATTGACCCCA
>JANHGD010002100.1:192921-204330 GCA_027560375.1 Imantodes cenchoa
AATTCTGGGAGTTGAAGTCCACACATATTCAAACTGCCAAGGTTGAGAAACACTGCTTTAAAGTATCATCCATCAGTCCTTGAGCCAACATAATGCTTGCTACTCAGGCTCCAAACTTTCTCCTTCTGTCTCAGTAAAGAAACCAGCCGAATAGTACTGATCTTAACCATTTTAGCACAGCCCAAACTGAGGATTTTACTTGCTTTTAGTAGTGTTTGCCAGGAGAAAAAGAGCCATCAATTGCTTTCCTTAGTACGTGGTAGAGCTGATGCGCTGAACAGAGGACAAGAATGGAAGAGACAAGAATAGCTCTACTCCACTGCATTTGTTAGCATATTTCCCCGCCTCTCACCACAACAGCAATAAACCAAGGAGATTCTGCCACAGCACGGAATTAGAAGCTCCCGAAGAGCTAATACTATCTTCACTTTAATAATTTTGCAGCCTGTTGTTTTGTCATCTCCCAGCAAGTAATCAGAAGCAGAGGATGTGAAGAGGATACTTTAAAGTGGCCCTCTAGGGAATAATAGTAGCCTACCAAATAACCATTTAACTAATCTACCAGTCAAGAGACGTAAGCATAAAGTACACGCCTGGTGTACTGCCCTAGCGTTGCATATGTCCGAGAGCTGATTGGATCTCACTTTCCTTTCCCTCCAAAATCCTTGCCCAGTTTTGCTATCGAATCTGCCGATAGGCTCCGAGATTAAGATCTCGTTTAATAAATACCTATTAAAACGAATTATCTCGCCTGCAAAGGGCGCTGGGCCTTTTGAACTCTGGGAGGGGAATTCAAGAGGGCTCTTGGCGAATCTGTCAACGTCGTAGCCCGCCAGGGTTTTTTTTTGTTTTTTGTAGCTGTTGTTGGCTTCTCAGAGCTACTCGGCTCTCATACGAGCTTTAGCGAGGGGGTTACTCTCGAGCTTCTTCACTCCTCCCGCTCGCCAAAAAAGGGGCGGGCCGTCGCTGCCATGATCGTTCGAATGAGCCAATAAGGCCCGGCGAGTCCGCGAAGCGACCAATGAAACAATTAGGGAGGAGATGCCAGTGGCGTAGGTTGCGCTGTCCTCTCAGCTCGGCGCATCCCCCTCCGCTGGACGAAGTGCGACCATTTTGCAGGGGGGGAGCTGCGAGCGGTGGCCATTGACGGTGTGAGAGAGGCAGGTTTGGGGCGCGGGACGGCGGCCTGAGTCGCTGGACCGCCGGGGATTAACGCCCCTTCCCCGGGAAGGCGAGCCAGAACGAGTGCCAAGGCTTCTCGGTGATTTTGTCGTCTTCGTCGCCAGTGCCCGCCTCCCTTCCTCGCTTCGATTTAGCCAACCAAGATGTCTAGGCCTGTCAGGTGAGTCCTTCGCAAAGGGAGAAAGGGCCCTTGAGGCTGTTTCGGTTTCCCCTCACGGAGGCCATCCTCGGAGCTGAGACTCTGAGGCGCAAGCAATGCTGGCCAGGAAGTCCCACGCGAGGGAGGGAAGGCGGCCCGGACCGAGGAGGTATGGCGGGAGAGCAGAGGGGAGGGGCGTGTGCAGGCATGCAGCGTGCTGCTGCTGCTGCTCCTCCTCGATAGAGTTGGGGGACTACAGTACAGTATGGCACACGCCGCCGCCGCCGCCGCCCTGCAGGTCCCTCCTTACCGGATGCAATGCTGCCCCTTAAGGTTAGCGCAAGCAAAGTCCATCCTGCTTCGACTTGGGAAGAAGAAGCGGCGGCGGCTCCTCCTCCTCTAGCAGGCCAAGTCCGGCTTAGCTCGGAGGTTTGTGTGCGGTTTTACCCCGGAAAAAGAGCCAAGCACCTAGATAATGCCGAAGTACACCAGAGTCGACGTGTGTGTCTCTTAAGCCTTTTTGTTACAGCTTTGCTGGTACATGTGTGTTGGGACGCAGCTTCTTGGCAAGAGTGAGCAGCAGCTCATAGGGAAGGGGATTTTCCGATGGGGGAGAGAGGGAGGGGATGGTGGATTATTTTAACGGGACCGATCGAGAAGCAAGGTAGTTTTTCTTTCTTCGTATCAAAGGGTGCAGTTGAAGCAAAGCCGAATACACATTTCGCTGTGTATTACGTTTAAACCTTGCTATTTTCCCAAGGAAATTGACACATTGGCGGCTCTGTTTAAAATTAGATTTTCCAACAATCCTGTGGACTGAAGATGAGCTTTCTAATCAGCATTGTGGCTGATCGAAAGTTTGAATCCACATTTACCTGCCTGGTTGAAAGAAGTGTGGAATTTTTGTCTGCCTTTGATAACAAACCCTTTGTATAGTATGTTAACTTCTTTTCTTGTCAGTTTTGCCAGGATGCTTTGGTCATCCTTTTCACTGCTATTCTAGGCTTGTTGAGCATGCCAGGATATTTTCAAGGGATTTTCCAACAGCTTTTCAGCTCAATCAGGCAGGGTAGTATGCTTCTCACCTTCATTTCCTGTAGGATATATATGAAGGTCTGTCTAGTAAAAAGAGGAAGAGAGAAATTTTAAATATTTCTAATTTAACTCTTAAAGCAAGCCAAAAAATGGAAATCTAAGATTCTATTTCTAATTGTCATTTGTTATGGTAGGACTAAAAAAGTGACTTGTCTCAAATTCTTCTGCTAAATCTGTGGCTGAACAAGAGTTAAATACAGATTGCTCCATTCAAAATGTACTCTTTTCTACACCATAGTAACTTTTATGTAAGCTTTAAATACACTGGGTTACAGCTTACTGTAATATAATTCTCAGCAAACTGTACCATAGCCATGATATGTGAGAATTATGGAACATAATTAGATAAGAAAGCTCATATATGTAGTTTTGAAATTGCTGTAAGTCAACATTTTCTCTGTTTTTAGTTTTATGTCCTGTTCTTCTGCAGAAATGCATTCAGTGTTTAATTTCTTCTCATGCTAGTTGTTAGCTCTGCAGATTCTAAAACATGGGATTGCTTAAAATTAACTAGAAAATATTTAGTTAAAAAGTAGGAGTACCAAATCTTATAACTTTTTCTTGTTTAAGGATAAGTAAATATTAAACAAAAAAGGCTTTATATTTCACAGTAACTTCTAAAAACTATGTAATAGGAAGATATATGTAAGACTATATCAGATTTGGCACATTATGTATAATGATGTCCATGGGGCATCCCTAATTTAAACCTTATGAGGGTGCCAAATCTCACAGTTCAGTGTTCAGATGTTCACTGTTTTTAAAGCCCTGCAAGACTTCATAGATGGGAATGCTGGAATCTCAAATGAGGCATTCTTGTGATGTCTGTCTGTCTGTCTGTCTGTCTGTCTATCTATCTATCTATCTATCTTCTGTTATAGAAAAAATATCACCTGTACCACCATGTCAAATTGATGATGCATAAAATCTTTTAAAGGATGTTGACCCTGTCTTGTGCTGTACAACTTTTAAATATGAAGATGTCTTTTTTTCCTGCAGAGGGCACTGTCATTAATTTCACAAGAGAAGAATTCTGTTCTCCTTTGTTCATGGGCTTGCTTACTCTTCCTGAGTATTACTTTGGTGATCATCTGTTTTTCTTTCAATTAAAACTCAAAGCATTGATAATGATTAAAACTTTTAACAGCCACATGTATGTATAGTGCTAAGAAGTAGGGCAGATGTTTTCTTTTTTTCTTTTGTTTGAAACAAAACTTGGAAAATCCTTCATTGCCTCAGTATTTGCAGAATATTTAAATTTAGATCACACATGTTATGCTAAAGTAAATTGTAAAATTTTAAGCTAAAGGGAAAATGAGATTTTAGACCCACTTTAAACAGTAATCATGGAATCTGTCAGTAATGAAGGGATCTGTTGGCAGCTGGAACAAATGAATTCCAGATTCCTTTATTTTACTTGTGAAATGAATTAATTCTAGTGAAAATTTGCAGAGTTAAAAACAAGCAGAAGTGTAAATCAGTTTGTTTATGGCAGTAGGATCAAATTTGGGATTTTTTTAAAGGCTTGTTTTCCTTAGAAAAATAAATTACATGGGTAGTACTGTGTAAAGATATACAGATTTCTAGTAAATGTAATCCATTTCAAATCCTTTTTGTGAACATTTACTAAATTATTCATTTTCAGTTCTTCCGTGTTTTTTCCTACCTATAGAACTAAGATACAAACATGTAACTTTAACTCTACTATTTTTAGTATTTGAAACTATAAGATATTTACATTTTTAAATGTCATAGCACTACCAAATAGGACAATGTTAAATTAGATACAATGTACTATTGTTCTTAAGGAATCATTAGAAGAAATATGTTTATTCATTTCTCCAAATTGCTATAAAAATCTTCAAATGGGATTCTTTTTTCCTCCTAATCTATAATTTCTGGATATGATATACCTCTCAAATGAATTTGGAGGATACTTTGGCAGTGCTGAATTAATTCTTTGGGAATTAAATTTTAATAAAGAAAAATTTAAAGAACGTTCACTAAGCTTCTTTCTGTCCATCCTCAGTAGAATATCTGCATTTATGTAGGTTAGAAAGAAGAAAATACAGCTGTAAATAGTTGGTTAGATGTTTTCTAAAATGAAAATAAGGAACCTGGAAAATAAAATCTTTTATTAAGATGGTGATTTATTGACATGCTTGAAAAACATGTGAAGGATGCTGGTAAGGATTATATTTTCATATTCTCCTAATTCATCTAGAATTAAATGTGATACTATACTTTTAATTGACAAAGTGGTCAATTACATGGATTTACATTTCTTATCAAGAAAATAAACTCTTCTGAGGAAAAGTGAAGAATTAATACAATTTGCCTTATTTATAATTTTTTAACTTACATTATCAGCTTAGGTTGAGATCAAAAAAGGTTGAGAACTTAAATTACCTGATATGTGTACTTTATATTACATTAAATCATTTGTAAGTCTAAATTAACTCTGTTCATTGAATTGATTCAAATCACAAATTAAACATTGCTTAACAATGTAATTACATAATACCTGATACAATTTTTAAAAAAATTAACACAGCATTTTGTTTAAAGTGCTCTATAATTCAATTGTTAAAATATATTTGTGTATTTTTTCTACACCACACATCAACTTTGTAGCTTATTTTCCAACATCTGGCATAATTTGGATTTGTTATTGTTTTACCATGATTTGTCAACATAAGCAAAATCTTACTGTGTTTTGGTTAATCAAATACAAAGCAAAATTTAGAATGGAAAGAGCTAAAATGTTTTTAACTTCTAAAAAGATTCCTTGTAGAAAAAACTAGTTTTTTTTAAAGAAAGCTTTTTATACAATTTGGATGTTAAATTACTGAATCTTTTATCGCACCTTTTTCCAAAAAGTTTTAAGACATATATCATGCTATCCTGAAAGTAAATTTGATTAAAATAAAGTAATGTTATGTATATTTTTATAATTTATAAAAAATCTTTACAGGTAGTCCTCATTTTACAATCACAATTTGGACCAAAAATCTGGTCATAAATTGTTGAGGTCATAGGTTCAGGTACCCAGACCCATTTTTCTGATATTTTTCACAGTAGTTGGTAAAAATGTTGTTAAGCGAACACATTTTTTTCTGGATGGTGTCTTTTAGCTTAAATGGGCAAAAAACATTGTGATCATCCTCAGTTATTTTCTTTTCATTGTTTATTTTACTTGACCGATATCAAGTATAACCACACATGAAATTCTTGTGATTGACAGAAAGTTAAAATATAGAATAGTCTCTTCTAAATCAGTGTGTTTAGTAGGTAAGTTCATTTAATTTCTTCTCCAGAGCAAATGCTAATTTTAGAAGAAAAACATCCCTTTATATCTTTCTGAGAAAAATTATTTTAATTCCCTGCATTTTTATTAGCTGCTTTGTGCAACTTGTTTTTTCAAAAAAAAATTCATATTAAATGCAAAAAATGTAATCCTTGAGTTATGATAGTAATTGGGACTCAGTTACCAGACACTGGGTTATAAAGCATGATGTTGCATGAGTGCATTGCTTAGCAAAATCAATCCCAAAAATTCCCATTGCTATTATTGACCATTTGTTAGGTGAGGACACACACAATCCAGCCATTCCTGGGTTGGGCCCTCCCAAGCCTTGGTAAGGTAAGGGACTGCCTCCTCTGCCTCTTTTTCAACTCCCCCCATCCATCTGCCTCCATCCTATATTGTAGCTCAGTCACAGCACTTCTGGGCCTTTACTTCCACCCCATCACCACTGAGGAGTGCCCCTATCAAGTGTGGGTGATGTATCTAGCACTCAAATTTTGATCATGTGATCATGGTGCTGCAACAAACATCAGATACTGGGCATAAAATGCAATTCAGTGCCACTATAACTTCAAATAGTCACTGAACGAATGATTGTTAAGCATCAACTACTGTAGTAATATCTCAGTTGGTTATTCATGAGGATGATATTTGATGAAAAAGATTTTTTGTTTTCCAATAGAAGTATAATCAATATTCCTTGTAAAGCAGATGGGACACTACCGTGCTCACAATGTAGGAGACTGAGGAAATCTTGTACAAGATGTTGCTAGAGAATCTGGAAAAAAAAAATCCAAAATGGCAGAAATATTCAGTACATTTTACTCTTAAGTTACGGAGTAAAGGGATTGAGTGCATTTTTTCTATCCAAATAGATTGCAATAAAGAATTGGTCTAATTTATAGTACAAGTATACAGGTGAAACTCGAAAAATTAGAATATCGTGCAAAAGTTCATTTATTTCGGTAATGCAACTGAAAAGGTGGAAACATAATATATGAGAGAGACTCATTACATGCAAAGCAAGATAGTTCAAACCGTGATTTGACATAATTGTGATGATTATGGGGTACAGCTCATGAAAACCCCAAATCCACAATCTCAGACAATTCGAATATTACATGCAATCAATAAAACAAGGATCGTACATAGAACTATATCGCACCTCTGAAAAGTATAAGCATGCATATGTATTCAGTACTTGGCTTGAGCCCCTTTTGCAGCAATTACTGCCTCAATGCAGTGTGGCATGGAAGCTATCAGCCTGTGGCACTGCTGAAGTGTTATGGAAGACCAGTATCCTTCAATAATGGCCTTTAGCTCTTCTGCATTGTTTGGTCTCATATCTCTCATCTTTCTCTTGGCAATGCCCCAAAGATTCCCTATGGGGTTCAGGTCAGGTGAGTTTGCTGGCCAATCAAGCACAATAATCCCATAGTCATTGAACCAGGTTTTGGTGCTTTTGGGAGTGTGGGCTGGTGCCAAGTCCTGCTGGAAAATGAACTTAGCATCCCCATAAAGTTTGTCTGCGGAAGGAAGCATGAAGTGCTCCAAAATCTCCTGGTAGACGGCTGTGTTGACCCTGGACTTAATGAAGCACAGTGGACCAACACCAGCAGATGACATGGCTCCCCAAATCAACACAGACTGTGGAAACTTCACACTGGACTTTAAGCATCTTGCTGTGTGCCTCTCCATTCTTCCTCCATACTCTGGGTCGTTGGTTTCCAAATGAGATACAAAAGTTTAAACAGTCTGTGTTGATTTGGGGAATTGTTATTTTATATATATTTGGAATTAAGTAATATACTAAGCGCAAAAGAGACACTATCCAATTCTATAGTTTAAATGCTGTTTTTGCCATAACACAGAGGAGCAAGCCATAAGCATCTTTGAAAAATATTCTTTCTTTCCCAAATCTGAATAAAGACTCCATAGAGTATATTAGAAGATAATGTTTTATAGTGTTGTGCCTTCATTTAATTTTATTTAAAGTAACAAACATACATTTTTTTTCATATGTCTTGAACTTTAGACTACATCCTGGTCCATCAAAATCGAGGGAGAAGCAACTGACCTTGAAAAAGGCGGAGGAAGAGAAAAGCACAGGTGACCCGGAAGACCTGTTTGATGATATCTGACTTTTCTAGAAGGCTACCATTTTACTGCAAGCTGCTAAAAATGCAATCAATTCTCTCTTCCAAAGAAACTGTTTTACATGTTGCAGTGGAAGGAGTTATTTGTACTGTAAAATAATATTCAACTAGTGTATTATCTTTTTCTAATAAAGGTTGTACTCATGAATCACTAACAGTCAACACTTTTCATTCAAGACTTTACAGACTTCAGGAAGTTAATCTGCCTTCCGTTGATGTGAATGAGAAAAGTTAATTTATCCTCAGGATTAGGAAGGACAATTATTAGACTATCAAAATGGCATCAATGAAAACTGGGAAGAAAGATGAAAGGCTGCGACCCATGGCTTCAGGCAGAAAGGTGTCTTGAAATCTCTATAGTGGTTTTATGATTAACGACAAGGTATTTCCCAAATTAAGAATAGATACAGTGTCTCATCCATTAGACAATTTTTTTCTTTCTGTTTGATCATCACTTTTAAATGTCCAAAACGAAGTCTCTTGCTGCAAAGTTATTTTCAGGCCTTTACTCCATTTCCTTCTCAGTAACGGTCCCTAGTGACCATTGTTTTGAGAACAAAAGCAGTGACCCACAACTTGCACTCTTGGAATGTCAGAAGCAAGGGTTTTTATGACATTTTGGAGATAAGGCAATCTGTTGTATATTGTTTTACATTTTGAATTGGAGAATTTTTATACATAAATAATATTGCCATAATAGGCCATAATAAGCCAGTTTGTCCTCAGTCTTATATCTGGATATATTGAATTAAAACTCCCAGAACTCTCAGCCAATGAGGGAATCCTGCCAGTTTTAAATCTAGGAGATTGGAGAAAGTCTGCACAACTTTGGACTAGCCGCCATCTTTCAGCCAACTAACTTCACAGTATTGTTATGGATTTTAAAAAAAACCTGATGCAAGTCTGCTATGTGTATTATCTTTATATGGAGCAAAAGTAGGATTATAAACTAATGAATAAGAAAATAGGCACATATGTATGCTGTGGGGACCCTGGGAGTCACATGACAACATGTACTTAATGATGTCATGCAAATTATACAATTTACATCTTGGTTTATGGCATTTGTTCAGCAACCTTTCAAAGTTACAATGACACTGAATGAGGAGACTTACGGCTAATCCTTGAAATTGCATTGCAACATCTCTGTAGCTACATGATTTTGATTTAAGCACTTAGCAGCAACTAGTTCACAATGATGAGAGTTGCCTCTTATCACTGTCATGTGCTGGCCATTTGCGACCTTCACTGTCAGCTTCTGACAGTCAATGGGAAAGCTGTCAGGAGATTGTCGATGGCAATCACATGGTGCTACACCAAATGACCATGTGGAATTTGCCTAATGATTGCAACTGAAATTCATGAACGAAGGCAAATGTCCATGTCCCAGGATATCTCATTCTGGTGAGAGAGAAGCTCCCTGAGAATGGGCTCTAGCACGACTCCAAAAACTTGGGAGACTAAATCTCTGATTCCAGTGACTAACCCATATTGGGCCCTACAAGAACTGAAATTGCTGGAACAGCTATTATTAAGATGGTATAAATCACGTGACATCACACTTTACAACCATGTTAGTTAGCTACAGAGCTTCCAATCCCGACTCGCTAATTGAGAACTATTTGCACTTGCCTCAACAAATAGCCCCATGTATGTAATTGAAGCATTTGTACAATGATGATATCACACCCATGCCATTTGATGTCAACACAGTTTGTTACAGACATCACTAGGAACACAGGCAAAATTAGAAATGTAGAAAGCCATTAGAAACCAGATTGCCACTGAGTTGAGCCTATCTTTTATTCTATGGGTGTAAATTTAATTTATTTTTTCAATCTGAAGGGTTTTTTTTTTGCTTGTTTTTTCCACTACTTTTACAAAGTATGTGACCTTTGAGAAATGGCCTTTACATTTATATAAACACAACCACTTGATACTTTGTTCAAGTATTCTTCTATGGAAATTATCATAGTGTTAAGCATTTATATGAAGTACTCCTATAAGAAGTAATTTTAGATCATTTCAATATTTTCTTAATTACAGAGTAGTTGAATACTCAGTTCTGCATATAATTCTGGTTAAACCTACTGAACCTGTATCTTCTGCTGAATAAAACTCTTCTGATGTTGTTCTATTTTTGCTCTGAAAGCCTTGAATTTCCATTCTCTTCTCCCCACAACTAAGCTTGTAAGATTTTTTTTCTTTCTTTTAGTAAGACAATTAAAATACAGTTGTAAGTATTAGCTTTGTTTTAATGGTATCCTGGAAGTAGTCCTCAATGGAGCAAGCTAGTTTTTAAAAATGTCTGGAATGCTGAAAGAAGTTACTTTGAAAGAACCATCCACGAGAATAAAGTATTGTCTGCAAACAATCGCATTGAACAATCGCTTTTTTTAAATAGAAAGGACAGTATAAAAACAACCCCTAATTCCTACAATTTTTCTCAAAAGAAGTCTCTTGGAACAAAAAATAGTGTAGACAAATAGGAAATCAGGCCATTTGGCTATTATTGTTGTCTATCTGGAGCAAGGGAAAACAATGGTCCTATGAATATGAAAAAAAAAAAAAAGGAAAATGGAGCAGATCTCCAGTTTTCTTTTAAGAGAACTGGCTTGGTCACATGATTGTAAGATGTTTCCCAGATACCAGACACAACTTAAAGAATTTTAGCTGCAAATAAGTCTCTTTATTGTACTACATAGAAATGTGGTGTTCTTCTAACAATATAAAACTCTTGAGTTGTAAAAACAGCATTATTTAATCAGTGAGATTACTGTTTTGTTATGAAATGTAAACTCCAACAAGTAGTAGAGAGGTAATTACCCTATTTCTAGAATTCTAATCTGGTAGATTACAGGTCAGGGGTAATTGGATCCAACTAATAGGGCATTCTAAAGTGCTGCCCACTTTCAGGAGGAAGAGGAACTAGAGAAGCTATAAATCACCTTTTTTAGTATCTTCTTAGTAGCTGTGTTAAGGAAAGTTTTCAGATAATTCTTTCTCATTTTGAAATGTTTTCAAAGTTTTCTCAAGATGGCTATCATAATGAAATCTTATACCAAACCAAACCAAACTAAATATAAAACAACCATCGATAAATCCATGAAACATAAACACATACTATACCAAGTATAAATGAGTGCAACTAGTTTCATATAAACCTGATCTGAGCTAAGTGCCTTGCTTCAACCAATGCTTGGGCAATTGACCTGGGCAGTACATGTGGACCTTATAATAGTTCTGAATGTCATTTAGATATGTAGAACTAGTGCCATGATGGTCGGGTGATTTCCCAAATTTTTTACTGCCACACTGTGGGTATGGCTTATTTTGCATGTGACCTGGTGGGCATGGCTTGCCAACCATGTGACCGGGTGGGCGTGGCTTGCCAACCATGTGACCGGGTGGGCGTGGCTTGCTGGCCATGTGACCGGGTGGGCGTGGTTTGCTGGCCATGTGACCGGGTGGGCATGGCTTGCTTTGACCTAGGACCACTATTGAGCCCAGAATTTGTGTTGCTATGTGAG
>JANHGD010002100.1:278528-295177 GCA_027560375.1 Imantodes cenchoa
TGTGGCGCTCTGGACTGCACCAGTAGGAACCCACCCTTGGGCCGAAAATCAGCTGGCCAGTGCGTGCATGCGCGCTGGAGCTGACAGAGGGCAACCTCTCGCGTGCCCTCCGATATGGCTCCGCGTGCTACCTGTGGCATGCGTGCCATAAGTTTGCCATCACGGGTCTAGGGGATGGGAAGCTCTGAATTTTAAAAGATGTTGTCACACAGGGTGACTCTCCTACTTTTGTATCCTGGTGTTCCTTACCTTTGAATGTGACTTCTGTTGCTAACTTGTTTTCCCTTGTCCTAATCTGTTGAAGTCACATGGGCACACATATTTTGGAAAATGGGTGAGGGGATGCTCAAAGACGCCCCCTAGCAGTTGTTCATTTCTCCTTAGAATGTCTGGTTTTCCTCTTAGGTTTTGGAGATCTGGAGATAGATTATCTGACATTATAATTTTTGTTTTGTGAGCGTTTGTTTCTAGCTTCTGCCCTATATAATCCCCTCGCCTCAAATAATCATTTCTCTCCCCTTCTTATTTTCTAGGAATTGGACCAGTTCTGGGTCTAGTGTTTGTACCACTGCTTGGCTCTGCCAGTGACCATTGGCATAGTAGCTATGGTCGACGAAGGCCTTTCATCTGGGTCCTATGCCTAGGTGTTTTGCTGAGCCTTCTCATCATTCCACATGCTCACCGTCTGGCCAGACTTGTTGCCTTGGATGCCCGTGCACTGGAGCTGGCTTTCCTTATCCTGGGGGTTGGCCTTCTTGACTTCTGTGGCCAAGTCTGCTTCACTCCCTTGGAAGCTCTTCTCTCAGACTTGTTCCAAGAGCCTGATAGCTGCCGACAGGCCTTCTCTGTTTACTCTTTCATGGTTAGCCTGGGAGGCTGTGTTGGATACTTGCTCCCAGCTATTGACTGGGACAGTAGCTTCCTTGCTCCTTATTTAGGGGGTCAGGAGGAATGCCTCTTCAGCCTCCTCCTCATCATCTTCCTTGGCTGTGTCTTAGCAACTCTTTTTGTAACAGAGGAAGTATCAGCTCAAGTAGAGCTCAGCTCAGGTCCTACAGGAAAGTCTTCTTCCAAGTCCCCATCATTTGCCTGCTGTTCCTTCTGGCTTCCGAAGAATTTTATGAGGACCAGACATTTTGTTCAGGCCTTTAGGAATCTTTGTGCCTTGGCCCCACGCCTGCATGGAGTGTGCTGTCGTATTCCCAAGGTAATCCAAAAGCTTTTTGTGGCGGAATTCTGCAGCTGGATGGCCCTCATGACTTTCATGTTGTTCTACACAGACTTTATTGGGGAAGGATTATACCAAGGCATTCCCAGGGCTGAACCTGGGACAGAGGCCAGGAGAAACTATGATGAAGGTATGAAGTGTGTGAGAGTCCTTTTGCTTCTATCCTTAAAGCAGATTACAGAACTGAAAGTTTTAAAAATTATGTAATTAGGAAATCCATTTTTATTAAAAATGTTTGATAGTTGATGCCATTAGAGCAGACTTATATAAACCTGCCTTTGCCATTTGTTATAAATTTTTCCTTTTCTTTGAACTTGGACTTCTTTGAGGAAAAGTAGCAAGAAACTCATTATTATTCAACCACATAACATTAACCTATAGTTTATTCTTTTATGGAAATATATCCCCTTGTTGCTAAAGTAGTTAATATCTGACTTTTCTGATTCATTGATTACTGTATGGTGGCCTGTGAGCAAACTACTTTTTGTTAATTAAATTTGTAAAATATTATTTTATATATTTGTATTTCACGAAATCAAATGTGCAGATCCCCCTCTTGTTGCAAAAGGATAAAATCTGTATTTGACCTGTTCTCTCATCTCTTTCTTAACATTAAAAATTACCCAGACGGTAGCTTTTTTTGAATGTCTCCTCTTAAAGCCATTTGATTTCTGGCTTGCCTTTTGTTCCAATATAGCATATTGTTCCAAGGTCTGAGTGACCCAGTTTCAGTTTAACTAATATTTAACGTTTGTTAATGAAGTGTACACAATGCTGTTCAGTAATTGCCTCATCTTGGATCTGTGACCCATATATAATTATCCTTTAGAGATGCATGAAGAAAAGTTCACAAGGAACTGAAATGTGGCACTGATTTAAACATCATTTTCAATATAAATGAAATGTGAGAATATTTGTCATTTGCAGGTACAAGTTAACATCTTGGCCGCAGTTAACTCCTCAAATTAACAGCTGGGCAAAGTTCTGAAAATGTTTAAGGCTGAGTTAGCAATAGCACTTAGACTTATATACCGCTTCATAGTGCTTTTCAGCCCACTCTAAGCGGTTTACAGAATCAGCATATTGCCCCCAACAATCTGGGTCCTCATTTTACCCACCTCGGAAGGATGGAAGGCTGAGTCAACCTTGAGCCTGGTGAGATTTGATCTGCTGAGCTGCTGTCAGTTTCAGTGGCCTGCAGTACTGCACTTTAACCACTGAGCCACCTCGGCTCAGTGGTTAAAATATAACCCTCAGTTATATTTGAGGGTTATGTTATTCTGTGCAAAACACCTGAGGACAGATTTGAGTTCTGACATATTGAATATTAACACATTTAATACTTTCCTCCTATTCATTTTTAAAATTTCATAAACAGGTTGATCATTGTTGTCCAGATGACTAATGATAGTTGGCTTTATAAAATTTGGCTTTTTTCTAGCTAACCTGACAATCTTCTTTATTTCACTATATATATCTTTCTTCTCAGGAATTCGGATGGGTAGCCTGGGCCTCTTTCTCCAGTGTATCATCTCCATTTTCTTCTCAACAATCATGGATCGGATGGTGAAACACTTTGGGACACGAATGGTCTACTTAGCCAGTGTGGCTTTATTTCCATTGACAGCCTTCATCATGTGCTTCTCTCAAAGTGTTGTCATTGTCACTGTTTCTGCTGCCTTGACTGGCTTCCCTTTCTCAGTGCTTCAGATCATTCCATACACACTTGCATCACTTTATCATCATGAAAAGCAGGTAGGAGAAACATCCTGAAATGACTCAGAACATGGAACAAATGGATATAATTTTAATATGAAGTTTGGCACATGTACACTTTTTCCCATAGCTATCTTGTATTAAAGCAGAAACTAGCACATAAGAATGGTTCCAGAGAAGGCTCTTAGGTAATTTTTCTGATGAATTCATATGTCATCTTCCAGATGTGAGTCTCCTATCATTCTGATAAGGAAAAGGCGGAATGGTTGCATAATAATTTGATTGCTAATATTCCCAGCAATCCAGCTGAAGGCAGCCAAAGACTAAATTTGCTTAGTGTATTAAAGATTCAGTCAGCAGTACCTCACTTGATTGCTGCTTTATTAATTCTTGCTCAAGAGTGGATGATTTCAACTAATATAAGAGAAAATTACCATCAGAAATTCTGATAGTACAAACCCCTACCGGTAGATTTTTCTAGAGGTTTTGTAATTTAGAATTCCTGTAATGGCTTTTTAAAATATATATAATAATCGGTACCATAATCAATAACTCTGGGATACCTGATGCAAATTCCCAAGTCGTAATGGCTTCACCACCACTAGCCTTGGCAATAGTCATGCAGGATAACTTCATGCTAGCCAGTGCATGTATGTATTGGGTAGGATTTCTGGATTTCTTTGACCAGAGTTTGTTCGCCCTAGAGATCTACAAGTGGTTTTTAAAGCAATAAGACAATTATATAGCGGTAACAAAGAGGCATGTTCAGTTGATCCTTATTCAGAGAACTGGCAGTATGACTGCCCTGATCAAACCATTAAACAAATACATAACTTCTATTGTTAAAACTGTCACTATGCTACTTTGCCAGTTTTGCATCCCAATCAGGATATGTCCAAAGCAGCTGTTCCTTGTTATCTAACTGCACGACTACCGAGTGACTACTGTATCTTCTTTGTAGACCTTTGTAAGATGATACAGTTCTACCTATGCCTCCTCTTTTTTCTTTGCCTTTTGTCAGTCCTTTATGTCTGCTTCCTCTATCTTTTTGCTTCTTTCTTCTGAAGTGATTTCTTCATAACAGCTGCCATTCCAGTGTTGTGACAGCCAGCAGGACTAACTCTGTCTGAAGCTTCCAGTGCACAAGCCGTGTAAGTCGGTTGCATTTCATGCATGCCCTTGAATTGTACCGTCCTTATAGGACTATCATCTTTCTGGAATCAATTCCTGACTCTTCTGTTTTGGATAAAGCCCTTTGACCAAGTTGACCTTACATAAACTTAAATGGTAAATAAACTTAAGTGGTAGCTAAATAGTAAATAATACCAAGCTGCTTTGAGCTCTTTTTTTTTTTTAATGAATCCTCAATTCATGTGAAATAGCTTGAACAATATTTTTAATTTCTAGAAAACAGCTATCTTTGTTTCTTCTGTTGATCTCTATTTAAAAGCTTCCATCCTCACTTTTCTCTGCTCAGGCTAATCATATATTTCATATTATGTTCTGTGGTTTCTATACCTTTGCTGAATTGTGTTCCAACATCTTACTATCTTTTATTTTCTTGTGCTTTCAGATATATTTGCCTAAGTATAAAAGTAAAGAGAATGCAGCTCAATCCGAAAAGAAGCTGGGTTTCCTCAAAAACCACCTTCCTACCCAGAAGCTGACCTACCAGAATGGACACGGTGGTAGCCTGTACTCTCCTCCTGTTGCCGGTTCTTCTCTCTGTGTCAGCTCGCCATGTGAAGTCTCGCTTATCATGATGGTGGGAGATTCAGACACTGCGGCGGCAAGCCGAGGCATCTGTTCAGATCTGGCCATCTTGGACAGTGCTTTTCTTCTCTCCCAGGTTATCCCGTCCCTTCTGATGGGTTCGCTAGTTCAGTTCACACAGTCCGTCACCACTTATATGGCATCCGCTACCGGCTTTGGGTTGGTAGCCATTTACTTTGCAACCAAAGTTATTTTTGACAAAAGTGATATGGCCAAGTATTCAGTGTAGAAGGAGAAAAGTAGAGGGGGAAATTAATGTGTATTAAAGACATACTAGAGAAGAGCCGGGAGTGCAAATGTGGCCTCTTTCTACTTCTCTGTTTGTTCAATGAGATATGCAAAATATTTGACTGAAGGAAAATAACTGGATTGATCTCAGGGTGTCTTAACAAAAAGTATGGTATTGGTCTGCCTCTTTTTTACCCAACGCCCAATTTTTTAAAGTAAAAATCTGTGCCCCACCCTCTTTGGGTCAGGCTCACAAGAGCCATTCGAACAGCGGTGCTACTATGATCACTTCCTTAAGTTGTGCGGGTGGAAGATGACATAGTGCAGAAGGGACCAAAGATAGCTCAGAAATGCAGTGAACCTCGCTTCTTAGTTACTTTCTGTATTAAAATGTTGTTGGTCAGCTTTTGTATTGAGTTACAAGCCAGAAAACTTGCCGTGAGCCAGAAATCATATGGAAGAATATGATATGATATGTTAATGTTTTTGAAAATATGTCAGAATAATACACTCCCTTCATTTTTTTGGATATGTTGCAGGTTAAAGTCTAGGTGGTATAAATGATCTGAGAAGAGCTGCATAAAAGGGAGCTTGTTTAAGAGAAGATGCTGTGGTTATACTGGCAGCAACTCTACCACTGCATGAAGGAAATGAAACCTTAGTTGTCAGTTGATCCTTTCCCCCACATCTGCCCAAAACAGAGCTTGCAGTTAGTGTAAATAGTAAGACTTGCATAAACGGAGGCTGAAGAACATGCCTCTTTGGGGAATTGCCTTTAAGTGACTAACTGGCTCAAACAAACTACAGTGCCTTCTACTGTGTGCAATCCTAAAAAGGAGGCTTAGATTAGAGTAAAAACATTTGGGTGTAGGCTGCTATTTCGGCTAAGATGATGTGTGGTCATCTAAATTTCTGGGGAAGGACTGCATAGAAAAGGAACTATGTTCCTACGTACCACAAAGCAAGCGCCAAACTGAGTTTTCCACTGTGTAATCCATTCTTTCTGCCACCCAGATAGAACGTAGGCATTTCTTGGGCTAGAAAAGTATTGTAAGCCAAACTGCCCCTTTTTAAGCAAACACACACACCACACCCCAGCTGTTTTTAATAAGCCATTTAGCTGGCATTGATTCAGTCAGCAGCAGGCAGGACAGGTTTTCCTGGCCAGGGCTAACATATATCGAGTACAAGAGTTCAGGATGTATAGAACAATGTGACCAGAAGGTCAAGGTCAACTCTCTTTCTCCAAGGTAGGATCCTCTTTCCATGGGTTGCACCAATTAACATTGAAAAGACTGTATTTGTAATTAGAACAACTGGTAGATTAGATCTGACGATAGTATTAAATAAATAGAGATTGCTGGAAGCCTTAGGATTCTAGAATCTGGGATGGGAAAGAGGACTGTCTTCTGTATTCTCCAAACAAATAAACAAAAACCCCTAGTGTCACTAAAGTTGCAATTTGTATTTCAAGCTTCCATTGATGGTCTTTTCTTGGAATGTAGAAAACCACTTTGATAAGATGATCTTTTGGGGCTGAGAAAGAATGTAAGAAAAATGGATGTTTCATATTGTATCTATTTGATATTAACTTCAGTTGGTCATTTCTAATCTGACCCATTTTGCATTTTGAACTATGAGATAAATCGTTAAGACAATCATGTGGTCCTTTAAGCCTATGCTCATGGGCTAGCTTTAGTGTGCTGCAGTCTTGCAAATTATCACCAGACTGTAGTATGTCACAAGAACCCATTAAGAAACTGGTAGATGAATTTAAACCGAAGTCCCCTGTAGGAAAAATATTTTTGTTTAAATGGATGAATCATGCTATTGTTAAATGCCTTAGGCAATTTTAACTAGTCCAAATTCTTAGCTTAAAGAAACCAGTCCGTTAAATCCTGTGAAAGATGACATTTATCCACAAAGTCTCCAGCTACATGACTCATATAATTTAATCTTCTGAGTGGAAGGAGTAAAGTTTTAAAACAAAAATAAGGGCAAAATGTCAGAACACTGGAATAGGGAAAGATGTAAATTGAAGCAGAAAAAGCAAAAAACAAAATTGAATACATTATGATTACTTTGGCTTTCCCCAGTCTGATATTCTTCACATGTGTTGGATTATAACATTCCCATCCAGCAAGATTACATGTGATAGGAGCTACAGTCCTAACGGGTTTTCTTCTGATGCCACAAGGACAGGGCTGTTGAAAAAATACATTGGATATTAGATCATGCTTTAAATGCTGACACATATTGTATTAGTCATCAGTGTGATCTGTGTGATGAAACAATAAGCATTTGTATATTATACGATGGTCCTTCCATAATGTTTACTCAGAGATTAGCAAATAGATGTGTGCTTCAGACACACCTTATGATTCCGTGAAGCAAATGGGATTATTTTCCGGCAAGAACATGCAAACTACAACCTTCTAAAAGAAGATGCTTCAGTCTTTCTTATCCTGACATCTTTCAATTGTTTTGCAATGGCAGAAATTCTAAGCAATTTCATCTGATCTTGTCTAAATAATAATGAAAAACTCATTCATAGATAGAAAGTGTCAATATCATGGCTTTGATTTGAGTAGACTCAAATGGATATATTTCTTCTTCTTCTTCAGAGCAGTGAATCTTGTGATTGGTATTAAAGATTATGCCCGTTTTCACTGAAACCTTTTCCTCTTTGGAAAGTCACCGAGGTGCCCATATTCCTCTCTTGGTAGGAATGACCTAGGTTTATTAGTTTCCTTGCATGGGGTTCTTTAATTCTTCATAGTCTAAGAGCACTACTGGACCAATTGAGAGAAGCTATAAAAAGAAGTAATAAATTTCCATTAGAGAAAGCAATAATTTTGGTAGGTCTTTTCCTAGAGGAAATTTTAGTTAAAAGACTATAAGTAGCATTTTACTTGTTCACTGTTCAGGGTCATTTCATAACTACAATTTCATTTTATTGCATCAGATCTGGAATAAAATATGAAAAGGATGTCACTTTAGAAAAACAATGAATTTGACAAATCATCTGAATTCAGGACAAAAAAAAGAGAAGAGGGCTTATGTGGAAATAGCTCAGGTTCTGTTTTTTCCAAGGAAAATAGTTCCAGAGAGTTGTTGTCATCTTCAAATCAGTTATACCACTCTTTATAGTATGGCATGAGAGCCCACACTGTTGTCCTAGATCCTCTGTGCCAAAAATGAGGGGCATTAGTTGTTCCTAGGATCCTTCTTGGGTCCTAGATCTACAAAGTCAGAAATGTGGCCCAATGGTTTATTTCTTCTTCCCCGTACTACGTAGCAAAAGATCGCAACTGTCTTTTATCAGAAAAACTTCTTCAGACTATATCATGGTACTCACTAGATGCTGCAGTGGTAAGCAGTTTCGTGTACAAAATATGCACATTCAGTTTTAGAGTCAATCATGCTGTTATCGGGAATGATGGCATCTTTTTTTAAGATGGGTCTCTGAAAGTGGTATGTCAATTGAGTTTTTGCCTCTGCTGTACACTCTTCACAGTCTTTTCCACTCAGGCTAGATTCACATGCTTGGCTTAGCTTGATATGTCAAGATTGGGAGGAAGAGATAATATAGAAGTACAACACAATTGGGTGGGTCTAGCTTGAAGTAAATTGACATATGAACTAGCTGAGTGGTTGAAAAGGTATTGGCAGAGATGCCTACACAAAAACCATCCAATTCATCTTTTATACCAATCCCTAAAAATATAAATTAGGATCATTAATTCCATTTAGTCATTGGTGGTTTGACCATAATTTAATGGATAAGCCAAAAGTAGCTGTGTTCATAGAAACAATGGCCATAAACTCTGAGTTAACAATTTCCATTACTAAGTTAATAAAACATACCAAAACAAAATCTGAGTAACCACATTATAGTTTAGACTTTAGCATAAGCCCATTTTTGTTTTTGCATTTTGAACGAATTATCCAGGGATATGAAGTAGTGGTAATGGGCTGGACAAACACTTGTGGGATTTGCAACAAATTGTGACCATCTTGGTTTTCTTACGATTAAATTTGTTCCATTGCATTATGTGGCACAATGCTGTCTAGTTGGAATTATGAAACATAAATCTGATAAGATTGGTCTTGCTAATATGTGGAGGGTTAATATAGAATGAAAAGATAAATTCATGAGCCATATCCAAAATTCATATATATCAGTAACCTGGTTTAAATCAGTATGATTGTTAGGAACATTCTTTTTACACTCGAGATGTGCTGACAAAGAATCCACTGGGTAATGGATTATTGTTATGTGCCCATTATTGTTTGTCCCTAATGCATATCATTCACAAACTTCCTTTGGTTCTGTTGAAATTTTGTTAGAGCGGTGACTGTGGGGGTGGAAAAATGGACAAATAATGACATGGGCATGATGATGGAATCGCACAAAACATGCAACTTACACACTTGTGTCATTGTATGTATGTTTCCATAATGTTTGCATGATTGCCTCTTCCCATATGAATTGTTATTTTGGCATCACATCAGCTTTGGGTGTTAATTATTCCTCCTTAGTTAATAGTATTCATCTTTATCTTTCCCACACAGCTTTATTTAAAGGGAATTTTCTGAATCAAGTTTTGGCCAGTGATTAAATAATACCCTGTGCTATGTCCTCCCCGCATTAAAAAAAACCTGTATGGAATTTGTATGTTTATTTATTTATGTAAATAAATATTTTGTACAGTTTGTGCAGGAGATATTAAAGTCTATCAAGGAATGGAAATGTTTAAATGTCCTTAATTTAAAACAATAAGAACTTTTGAATTTAGAACCAAATACCAAGTTATTTACTTTTTTCTATGTTGAATTGGAAGAATGAATAACATCTGAAATGTTATTCTGAAATGTTATTCACGGCCAGACTGTAAGGCACGGGTGTCAAACTTGATTGCATCACATGACGTATTGCGGGTTTTTTGCCTTTGCAGAGCCGGGGTGGGCGTGGCCTGCATGTGACGCATCCAGCCCATGGGCTGCCAGCTTGACAGGCCTGTGGGATAATATATACTTATGGGGCTATATCATTGTGACTTGTTTCTGAAAATGGGTAATTTCATCAGAAAAATTAAAGCTGAAGAGCTGAAGCTGGGCACAAAGTTTGAATAGCTCCCTTTTCAAGACATGGAATTTTCCATATTACAATCACTTATGGTGGGGTTACACTAAAAAATACATTTAAACAAAATACATTTAAACAAAATTAATTGTTTGGAGGCACTAAAATATTAAGTTCACAAAATATTATTTTTATTTTCAGATTTTACACTTGATTTATGAAGCAAATATCCCAATTCATTCCCATTTAGTGTTGATTGATTATAGAATTATATTGAAATGTGTCTGTTTTTCACCCTATTTTTAGACTTGGCATGGATAACCTTTAGCTCTATGATTCTGCCATGGCACGCTAGGAAATTCTCAGCAGGTTTGTCAATTCCTTTTGCAGAACAGTGCGTACGGTAAACATATTGGCAGATTTCAATTATAAATCAGTTGCAGTTATTTTACTTTCATCATTACTAATTAAAACTATGTGCCTTTTGATCACTAATAGTTTTGCAGCCATTAAATAGACAAAAATATTCGGAATGAGCACAAGAAATGAAAAGTTTCAGAAAAGTTAGAAGGTATTACCATTTGCTTGCATCACACAAATACCAGACTTCTTAGATTAATCCGAAATTCCCTGAGACAGACATCCCTGCTTTATGTTCTATTTATTTTATTATGACTATTGAAAGAAACTGTGTATGGGTGGTTGTAACTTAGACCAGTCTTTTTCAATTTGCAGCTTTAAAGAAACATTGTACTGGGACTTTGACCCCCAACATTTCAAGCCAATATATCCAAAGGCTGGAAATTCTGGAAGTTTCCAAACTTTTCAGCTGCCAAACTATTTGGAAAACCAAAGCCAGAATGCAGTGGTTTAAATTCTGAACAAAACTTGAACGTTTCCATTTCATGCATATGTCCATGATACTAACCCAGCTAGTGTACAGTGAATAATAGCTACTGAATGCTGAAGTATTCCCATTGTAGCTGCCATTATTTATGCTGGCAGTGTGGCATAATTTATGCAGTGTGTGGCATAATCAATTTACATAGGAGTCCATGGTGGTTCCGGAAGGCTAATAAAACTATTCTTACAAAACTTTAGGTAGAGGCACTCAAGAAATTGGCAGTGAATAAAGAGAAATTGTTCTATGAAGAATCGCTTGAGGTATGGAATGCTACGGTTTTGACAAATTCTGAATTATAATTGAGGGAAGTCAGAGGAATAAAGGATAATTTGAAAGATCATGTCTGGATGTGCACGGTGGGAATAATTAAAGGAAGAAAAAGGGAGGGGAAACCCTCCTAGAAAAATTTGGCAACTTTACATTAATTTATGCCTTCATTTTAAACTGTAAAATAAATCTGCCAGTTCCGTTTCTTGGTTTTGTCATGCATTCCTTTCTGAATTAGTACAGTATCTGCTAGGGAGAAAGTAACAGCTTTGTTTTCTAGCCCCACACCCCTAAAACGATTGCAGAACTAATAGTTGTTCATAGAACAGCCTTGATTTTTATTTTTTTTCCCATTCAGCAGAATTTTGGGAAGAAATTATGTAAAGGCACTCAGGACTGTCTGTCAGCAAAATATCTCTTCAACGCAAGAGGATCCTATTTAGTATGGGGGAGAAGCTGGCAAAGATGTTTGCAAATGGGCTGAATCAGCCCAGGTGCTAGAGAGAAAGATTTGTGGAAGAAGCAATTGGCCAGGAGCTGGATTGCTGGCAGCTGTTCCAATTCTGAGCACTCCCCACTTCTTATCATGTGACCCAAAAGCAGAGAGCATTCACAGACACAGCACGATGCCTCATGCTCACAGATGATACTTACTTAGCTACACAAACCAAAGTGCAATTACCCCCAATAGTCAGGGAGTTGGAAAAATATTTAGCTGTGCTCTGTTTGCTTTCCTTACCTTATTTAGGTATGGATACACTATATTTTGTGCAGAATCTCCAGCAGGTGGTGCTATAATCTAGACATGCTGTAGCAAATAGTTTGCATTAGTGTACAAATTACTTTTTTATATACATACAGTTGACTTGGATTACTAATGCTACTACAGCCTTCTGAACCCTAGCCTGGATTAGTCTTTTGGACATACCTGTTTCCAGGCTAATTGATTTGGCACCAATTCTGGATAATTGAAAGATTGACATATTGGTTATTTGATTCTAAGAGGTATTACTTGCTTATAAATAATAGCTTTCAAAGTCAAAAAAATTAAAAGGTATCAAATGTTAAATGGTTAAATGGATACAGAACAAAAAAAATAGAATCAAAGATCTAAAACTACTAAGCTAAATAAAATAGGAAGAATATGTAAAAGAATAAAAGCAGTCCTTTAGAATGCATTCCAGTATAGCCAGCCTAACTCATTAAGATAATAGCTAGATAAAATATGCTATTAAGAAAAATAAATATTAAAATACATTGAAAAACCTAATAGAATAAGTTAATGAACTGAAAACTTTGATTGTGAGACTTTCTGGAGAAGGAAGTCATAAATATACAGAATCAAATCACTTTAAGGAACTGAATTTATTATCCAAGACTAAAAGAACACAAATATAAAAGTTAAAATAAAAGGTCAACACATTAGAGAATGGAAATGGTGGCAAACCATTCATTTAACCATTCATTAAATGAAGTATTCATTTAAGGGGCCCAATATATAACCAGATCATTTGAGCCTATGGGTAATTCAAACCAGTATCTTCACAGCAATTGCATTTGAGCAGAATTTGGCAGCTTTTATAGAAATCTGAATAATCTGTTAAGTTAGTAGAAGTGTATTCCTACTATTTTAAGCCAACCTGAAAGATTTTAATTCAGAGTGCTAAGCATGCAAGATGAGTGAGGCTTCTTTGATGGCTTCATCCAAGCATAGATGAGAGCACACTGAATAAAGGATGTAGCTGAACCTTCCCTCCAATATCTTTGAGGGTAAGGTATTAAATTTCACTAGTGTAAATACCCTTTGAAGTGAGATAAAAAGCATAATAGAATAGTTGGGGATGGCAAAAGCTGTGGTACAGAGGCCCCTGCACTATTGGTCAAAATAGTGCAAGTCAATGATCTTTGACATTTTTAACACAGCTTTTTTGGATTAACAAAAATTGGGATGTGAAGCCCAAAAGCACAAATAACAAGTTATACTTTTTCTACCAAGAAATAAAGTGTCAGCAAGAATAGACAGGGTCAAAGATCGACCCTGAAATTTCATTTGGGAGCTACTGTTAATGACCATTTGATTTCCTTCAGATGGTAAGGATATATGGAGAAATAAAAATGAGTTCATTGGACAGATCATGTATTCTTTCAAGAACCACCTAAGATTTCTGCAGCATTTTAGACATTTAGGAAAAATGCTTCAGAGTGTGTTGCACCTGTTTATAGTTTCTTTTCTGATCCTCAGAAAAAATGCATGTTTTCTGAGGATCAGATTGCAGCTATGGACGGCAACTGCACAATCCTAGGAAATGATGCAGCCTCTGGCAGGTAGCACTTGAGGCCCCTGTGCTCTTCAAATCATGAATTGTGCCATGGCATAGACCCAAAAAATTGCTAGTTTCCTTATAAATACCAAAAACGAGCAATAAATAAGCTCTGTACTAAAGTTTTTCAACATTCCTACACATAACAACGCTATCAGTTTTCAGGAATCATGGTTAGAAAAAACTTCAAGGCTTTTCTTAAATGGGGTTCAGGGGTTGCCCATTCCTGTTTTTATTGACAAGTTTGGGGAGATAAATCTATACCAGAGGTGGGTTCCTCCCGGTTCGCAACAATTCTATACAACCGGTAGCAAAACGCTGGTGACGTCACGGTGATGTCACGGAACCGGTTCTGTCGGTGCTGCTCTGTAGACACCGCCATCTTTTTTTATTTTTGGGGGGGGGGGGATTTTTTATTGATTTTTTTTCTTCTGTGCATGCACAGAAGCCGAGTTTCCAGCATTGCGCATGCATCGTCATCTTGTTTTTGGCTTTTTATTTTTTATTCTTAGAATTTTTTGGGATTTTTCAGCATTGTGAAAGCGTAGTGCAAAGCACGCGCACACACGAGGCATGCCCACATGGCGCGGTAGGAAGCGAACCAGCGGTGACATAAGTTAGAACCCACCCCTGATCTATACACATAGCCACACACAGTATAAATAACATAAACACAACTGTTGTCATCCAGAAAATCTCTTAATCCATCTCTAGTTTCAATAGGCCATTCAGTATGGTGTAGTGGTGAAGGCATCAAGCTAGAAACTGGGAGACCATGACTTTCAGTCCCTCTTTAGGCATAAAAGTTGGTTCGATGACTGGGAAGATATTCTCAATCCAAACCACTTTACAAGGTTGATGTGAGGAAAGCAGGAGGAGGAGGAGGAAAGAGTATTCTCCATCCTGAGGTGGAACCAGCATTCAGACATGGGTTTTCCTCAACCAATCAGCAGAAGGACCGAGCCAGTCAGAAGTATTTATAGGCAGGATTCGCCCACTATCCCCAGATCTGACTCGGTCCCTCAGCAGTTTGGTTGTGGTTGGACTCCATCTGAATACTAATTCATTTCTAAATTGGATTCTTCTAAAAATATTTCTCAACCTTTTACTTTCTTCTCTATTCTCCTTAATTGGATTGCCTTGCAAACAGTTTTCTTTTCCCTCGCTTCCTTTCCTTCGGCTAGCCAACAGGGGGCGGTAATTAGGAGCTGACTGGCTCCATCTCGTCACGGAGCTTAGGCTCCAAAGCTGCAGATCGCCGAAGGACACGTTTTCTGCTTCGTTGGAGCTTCCCAGTGCAGTATTTAGATTATTTCTTTTAATTTCGTGGCCTTAGTCTTCCAGCGGTGCCCTTGCCTGCCGATTCCTTGCCGCCTCCCCACTTGATTTAGAGTGTGCGATTCGCGCGCTTTTCACTAGCGGCTCCTGATGGCCTTGTCGAAAGCCCTACTATTTTAAAAAGGATCCACGGTTCCTCCACGATCCCCGGCTTCGCCCTTGGAGGCTTCTCTTGAGCGCTGGCCTAATTAGCCCCTGAGTTACGCTCAGAGGGCCAGCACAGGGGTGATCATAGCCACAAGCCAATTAGTCTGGATTTGACTGCCCAGGGGACTGCCTTTAATTCCGAGGGCCTTGGCTATCAGGGAGGGAGAGCGAGGCGTCTGTGCAGGCCTCTTTTCAATCCCGACTTCGGAGGGTCTTGCTGTTAACGCTCTTGCTAGCCGTGGTTATTTCTCCTCCTGGGAGTTTAGGCCACAAGGCTCTTTGAGCCACCATTTTGGTCAGCCATTTTGTCAAGCTTACTCATTCAGGACTAGCACCTTAGAGAAGACTGTAGCCCTTCTCCAGGACAGTCCCCTCCTAGGCCCAGTACGAACGGGAAGAAGGGCACCTCATCTGCAGTTGAGAAGGCAGAAAAACGCAGAGATAGGGCTCTTCAAAAGATCCATGAAAGGTCTGCCTGGGCCCAGTCTGCAGAGGGCTCAGATCCAGTACCTCATGCAGTTGGAATAGAAGGGGACCCCCTGGCCTTGGATGCCACTGATATTCCAAGACCTCAAGGCAACATATGGGGGGGGGGGGGCTCAGATCATGTCTCTGCTAACTTTGCTGATCTACTTGCAACTCCAGACGTTGATGTTCCAATTCGTGCTCTCCACTCCTCCACCTCTCTCCCAGGCGAAGCAGACGAGGTCCTTAAACCTGAAGACAAAAGGTTAGAACTAGCCTTACTCAGGGCCCATCAGGCCTCTGCCTGGTCCATTAAAGCCTCTGCCTCCTCCTGCTTCTTTGCTAGGGCCGCCCTAGTATGGCTGAAGCAAATCCAAGATCAGATTCCGGTGTAAAACACCAGGGCCCTGCAGGATTTTTGCAGCGGTCCAATTCTTGGCTGATTCCACCCTCCACGCTTCGCAGTTTTCAGCTAAAGCCATGGCTTCCTTGGTGGTGGTTAGACACATGCGCTGGCTGAAACAATGGCAGGCGGATTCGTGCCACAAATGGCACCTAGCTACTGGAGGCATCGAGGGCAAGGCCTTATTCGGGGCGTCTCTGGACCCTCTGCTAGTGGAAACTTCCGACAAGCGCAAGGTCCTTCCAGCAGTCACTAGAAAAGGATTTCCAAAGGCTTCCCAGTATTCACGCCGTTCCTTTCGTTCCTCAGCTCCATCTCACAATGTTACCCGACCCCCAGGTCAGTACTTTTATCGGCAAAGGCAGGCAGATAGAACCAACAGAGGTAAGCATCCTCATTCCCAGGCCCAGCCCTTTCGTAGGGGTCAGTGGTAAATCATCCGACATTTCCATAGGCGGCCGCCTGGCTAAATTAAGTCTAGCCTGGAAGGCTTCCACCCAGGATTCCTGGGTAATCCAGACTATTACTCAAGGTTTGACCCTCGAATTTCTTTCTCCTCCTCCTAGTTTTTTCATTAGTTGTTCCGTCTCCTCCATCCCTTCTAAACGTAAGTTGATGGAAGAGGCCATTAGTCATCTTTCTGCTATCAAGGCCTGTGCCCCCGCCCACCCCAGGGACGTGGTTTTTATTCTATTTTATTTGTTGTTCCAAAGACTTCGGGGGGGGGGGGGCGGGAGGGCTATCTTACACTTAATAAACCTCAACAGTTTTTT
>JANHGD010002100.1:486848-500012 GCA_027560375.1 Imantodes cenchoa
TATTGGCTATTCCTGCCAGCTTGGTGTCATCTGCAAATTTGATGAGTTCCCCTTTTATTTTTTAATATACATCATTTATGAAAATATTGAAGGGTACTGGGCCTAAAACTGAACCGTAGTGTACTCCATTACTTACTTCTCTCCATGTGGATATAATTTTGTTGAGGACTACGCATTGAGTATGGTTTCTTACAAATCCATCTGGTGGTGATGCTGTCTATCCACAAATTATATAGCAGGTACGGTACTTGCATCATAATGCTGCTGTACTGATGTTATCAATGAGATCCTATTTGCCTATGAACACTTCTGTTTTTGTTTCTTAGCTATCAGGAATAATAAAAAACCCAACATGAAGAAGTCAACTAGCTATTTTATTGGTCAAGCCTATACAAAGGAATCTTCTCAGACTGATGGTTGGCACCTGGGTGAGAATAGATAAGGTCCAACAGCATTCAAGGGGGGGGGGAGGATCTCAGACTTTGCCCTCTTATGCCAACATATGGATTTCAGACTACTTGCCCATTTGACTACTCCACCTGACTCTGCCAGTCTCTTGCCTACATTAGCAGAGTGTATGTTTCTTGTGTTTCCCAATACATGCCCATCCCTTCCACTAGTATGTTCAGTTTTTCTTCATTTTCTATCTGTTTTTCTATTCATCCCAGTAAAAGCAACCGAATTGTCAGATACAGAGAACTCCTAGAATCTGCCTTTAGTTATCTTCTTATGCTTGTATCTTACTCTGTACATTACTTAAAACATTTTGGACTATTTTTTAATCCTTGCAATTTTTAAAAAAAATAGAATAAAAACACTGAAATATGAAACAGGTTGAAATCTCTTTCTTGGTCATATGGGTTGTAATGGATTCCTTTGGAGAAGTGGCAGAGAATACAGAGGAAATATCTCACCTAATTACCTTATTGCAGGGAACAATGTATTGCTGAAAACAAAAATTAACATTAAAACTGAGGATGCGTACACCGATTTCCTAAAAATGTATATCTGTCTCAGTCTTTCTCAATTTTAATTTCTCTGTTTCTTTTCGAGGTTTTTTATTGATTTCTATAGATTTACTTCAGTAGTTGGTTCTATTTACCTTTGCTACCAATTCAGGAATAGGAGTGTGAGGGTGCTTCACACACATGCACTGCATCTGTACATGTGCAGAGTATTTTTTGATGATGTCTTGGCTGGTGGGTGGAGTCTCCCACAGCCGCCGCTACAGTTTCGCCATTCTGGTTCGAACCAGTAGCAACCACCACTGATTTACTGTATTACTTAGTCTATTGTAAGTATTTTATAGGTGTCTATGAGATTACATGATATATTATTCTATGAGCCATGTTTTAGGTCTGTATTTGCAGTGTATTCAAGCAGCGAAATGCCCCCAAGAAAAGGGTATAGCTTGGAGTATAACAAAAGCTAACATCTTGCTTGTTGATTATTCCCACCACCAATTCCACTGGTTTCTATGATGTTATTGCAATTCATTAAGTTTCTATGGGTTTATTTGAACTTCTTTTCTTCCTGATCCCTTTTTATTTTCCATACTTTTTGACTTTTCCACTGCTGTGTTAATGATCAGGGCTTAAATGGGCTTAACTAACACAATCCTTAGCTATTCTTCTAGCTGTGGTAGGCAGAAAACAGCGTGGGATTTCTTAAAAGCTATTGGTGAAAGAGAATCCCATGTAATGAAACATAGTTTGGGGATATCTTCTCACCTAACTCATGTTTCACCTATCACAGTTTGGAGTGCTGAAATCACTGCAGCTTCAATTCTGTTAACATCATTCTGATATATTGTTATTTGATGGGATAACTGCTACTGGAGCTTTTGAAGATAGCAATGAAGTTATTAATGGCCGATTTTGTTAAGAAGCACACAGAAATCAGCTTTATTTCAGTTTTCTGCAGTCCTGGTTTCTAAAAGGGAGGCTTTCTACATTTTCTTGAAAATTATGTTGGAAGGAAAAATTCATCTGGTTCAGTTCCAAGAGGGGAAACGATGGGGGTATCAAAATGGAGGATGGAGGCTGATTGGAAAGGAGATCCATTTCTTCGGGAACAGAACCACTGGGTTTTATGGTTATGGGCAGCTGACAAAATGGAGTTTAGAATGGATGAATTTTCATACCTCCTGGATTCTTATGGGGTCATGTAGGGGTCTGGCTCTATAGGCAAAAGAGAAAATGCAAATTCTAAGTGTTTGTCGGAGCTAGTTTTGTCAACCTTTTGTTTGTTGCTTATCTGGGTTTCTGTCTTGACCCAGTCTTTCTGAATGGATTACCAAATCTGCATTTCTAAAAGGTGGCCTCCTCGGTTTCTGCTTGGGGCAGGGAAACAGGGGCTGGTTTCTGAATAGGCCGGCCCAATCTTCTTTAATGAGCACAAAATATCTGCTGGGGGCTATTTAGAAAGACTGAGTCTGCTTTCTGTCTTAAAAAACCCTCCACGTTTCTCCATAAGGGAAACATAATATTCTGCCTTTTCCAAAATATTTCATTCTTCTAGGAGAGGGAGGCTTCCCACACAACATAGACTAGGCTGTATGTAATGGTATGTGAGAATGTCAGTCCTCTCAGGTACACCAGACAGGAAACAGTACTAAATTAACTAATTCTATTTTATTGCATACCTTGACAGATTCTGAAAGAACAAAACTTCTGCCTGCACTTTTAACTGGATGATCCATTAGGGCCAGTCCTTTCTCAGTTTCTTCTGTGACTTTTAAGGGATTGTGGCCTCCTGCCCCTCTTGTTTCCTAGGCAGGATCTCTCCTCATTCCTAAAGGCCACTAATGCATTCCATTACAGGGAATCACCTTAAGAGACAGGAGGAAGAGCTGTAGCTCAGACAATGGTCAGACAAATGGCAGCTGAGCAGACAAAAGGAATGGGGGCATTGTCTCAGAAGGGACCCCTCCCCTAGTTTCTTGGACCATAAAGGTGAGGGGGTAGAGTTGTACGTTCATATTTGGAAGATTATGTTAATAAAATCTTACAATAAAGCTATACTCTTGGTGGGCTTCTTGTTTGGATTACTTTGAAGAACAGATACTGTAAAACTAAAGTCATCTTTGCTAATATTACTTTTATTATAAGGTTACAGTAACAGACTTGTGCAAGTCTGAATACTCTTCCCCATTGCTCCTCTTTATTTTCCTGAGAACTAGGGAGGGTACTTTCTGAGACAGTTTTTAAATTTACATTCCTGCTCCTAACACAAATTTCTTTTATCTACTATTGTTTTGGATGAGGCTCTTCCTCAATGTTATTCCTTCTACATTACCTATTATATCACACGATTTAAGTGCTGCTACCTAGCTGGCCACCGTGACATATATGTAAGTAAAAAAGTCACAGAAACTCCTGTCTTCCTTAAGCCAGGGGTGGGTTCTAGCTTACCTCGCTGTTGGTTCGCTTCCCCCTGCGCTGCGTGGTGTGTGCAAGTGCAGTAGCAAAAAAATCCATTTTTAAAAAAAGCCAAAAGCAAGATGGTGACGCACGTACAGTGCCAGAAACTCGGCTTCTGCGCATGCTCAGAAGAAAAAAAAATTCAAAAAAATTCAAAAAAAGATGGCTGTGCCCACAGACTGACACTGACTGAACTGGTTCTGTGACATCATCATAACGTCAGCAGCGGGTTGCTACCAGTTCGGGTAAACCGGTGCAGACTGGGAGGAACCCACCTCTGCCTTAACCATTTTTAGCTGAACAGTATGTGCTAAAACCCTTGCAACCTTTACAGACCCAGGTTTTACACATGTAATAACATTTGAATGATTGCAGATGAATGCTGTATGTGAATAGGGCAAATCTTATATAAATAAAATGGATGGACCCTAGCTAATAATTTTTACTTTTGGATTTGCAAGACAATCATTTTGTCCTGATAAAAAAGTGGTTGTTTAAAAAAAAAAAAGATTAGGGCTTTGCTTGGAAGTTTTAAAATATTTTTTATCCTCCAAAGAAGTGCCTGGCATTCCATGACCAGTGAGGATAACATTTAAGTCCATTTTTGAGAGTGTGAGGTATTGGTGATGAGCTGTGCTTTGTTAAATTTCCTAAAGCATTGTGAAGGCTCAACAGACTAATTTCACACAAGAACCTTCTCTATAAAAACGTATGGCTTTACGCCTGAATGTTGGCATCCAGATATGCATTGCCAGGGAATGCAGGCTTGCTTGTGATCCTGGACTGTGGTTTGCCCAGGGGTGGGTTCCACTTACTTTCACCACCGATTCACATCACAACGTTTCTCATGCATCCCCTTGTGCGATTTCACTTCTGCGCATGCTCAGAAGGTGGATTCAGCCCGAAACACAGCTGATGAGCTGCTCAGCTGTGCTTCGGGTGAAGAAATAAAGGTCAGTATTAACGCGGGGGCGGGCAGGAGGGCTTTTTTCGAAGCAGAGGACGAGGAGTAGCCATCAGATCATAGAAAAATTTGCCGAAAATTGGGAAAAAAAGATGGCAGCGCCCACAGACCAGCACCGCCCGAACTGGATCCATGACGCCATCGTCATTTCGCCAGCGGGTCACTAACTGTTTGGGTGATCTTGTTCAGACCGGGAGGAACCCACCCCTGGGTTTGCCCACTCTTATCGTAGAACAGATGTTGCAGCAGTGTGCACTGAACAGGAGAACAGCTTTTATGTGAAAGCATATGCATGCCCAATTGTAACTTATAATTTATTAAACAAATATAAGTAATTGATTGAAAATAATCTTCCCAATGGCAAAGTTGGAACAAAGGATCACCCTTAGATGGATACTACCAGATTCCTGTAAGAGAACAAGCTTTTAGGAATTATTAAACACATCCATGGCACAATGACACTGTAGAATCTTCCCACTCTAAGATAGTTTCCAGGGGGCAATATTCAGGACAGGGTGTGGGGATGTATCCACTGCAGAATATTTATCTAGTTTTGTGAAATCCCCTATTGTCTTTCATTTTTGAACAAAAGAGTCACATTATTCAATTTTTGACTTGTCTGCAAGGTACAGAATAGATGTCGATATAATAATGACCATAAGAGCACTAGCAGTTATTAAAGGATGTTTTAAGGACAGATCTGTAAAACAGAATTAAAAGTAACACTTTGTTAAAATGGCACTGGTTGTAAAAGAAGCATGTCTTTTAAAAAAGCCATGCTGCACACTCTTCCTTTAAGCTTTGTTGCATTAATACGGTAAAAAAATAGTACCCATTAACAAGTAACTATAAATTTTGTTTTAATGAAAATGCAGCAACGGGATTCACAAGTAAAATAAATCTGGCATTGCATAATCTCCTTTTTAAAAAAGACAGAATGGAAACATAAAGGCAGTCTGCCCCTAAGTGCTGAATGCAACTGTTCCAGTTCAAAGTAGACAAGAAAAAGATACATAGATCTCCATAAAAAGAGATAAAATATGGCCCATTAAATGCACATTATAGAACTAATATTGGTTTCCTTTGTTATTTTCCATATTCTTTGGCACGTAATAAACTCCTTGTCCCTGACGTCATTCTATTACCAATCAAAAAAAAAAATTACATGAGAAAAATACTAATTGTCACAATCATTTTTTGGTCTCAAAAATTCCTCTGGGCCCCATGCATTCCCATTAAATATAATGCTGTATAGATTTGACTCAGTGTTTTGTTTATATAGTGGCCTGCCTACCTAGAAAAACAGGAAGGGTATCTGTATGTGAGAAAAAACATTCTGAAGGATTAGAGGAGATGGTGAAGAGTGATTCCATGAATATGTAATATACATGTTGCTTGTGGTACCATTTCATTTTGCAGACTTTCTGCTTAAACTTAGAAAAAATATTCTTTAACATTTGCAATATATTTCTATTGGCATCTTTTTGGCATCAGAATTCAACAGGACACAATTTAAAAGATTCTGAAGATGGCAATGTTCAGTTTCAGAGCTATTCAGAGGTGGGTTCCTCCTGGTTCGGACCAGTTCGCCCAAACTGGTAGCAACCCGCTAATGACATCACACTGACATCATGGAACTAGTTCAGTCAGTGCTGGTCTGTGGGTGCCGCCATCTTTTTTTGAATTCTTTTTGGGAATTTTTTTTGGGGGGAATTTTTTCAGATTTTTTGGCACTGCATATGCGCATGCCCACGAGGCACGGCCACATGGTGCGGGAGAAAGCTAACCGGCAGCGAGGTAAGTTAAAACCCACCCCTGGAGCAGGGCAAGAAACGATCCCTCCCAGGGTCAGCAACGGAAGAGAAAGATGCAAACACACATGCCCGTCACCCCCACTGTCGCTACTTTTGCTCTCGGCTTCTCGGGCATTCTTAAAGTCGTTCTTGAAGAGCTAGAAGACATTTCCTTAGATCGCTGCCAAACTCATCATTGGGAGTGTCAACTTGGCCGAACTTTGGAAGAGCGTTGCCCAAGACTTCTCATATATTTTGAGCTAGCCTGACGCTCCCAACAATGAGTTTGGCAATGATCTAAGGAAATGTCTTCCATCTCTCTCTCTCTCTCTCTCTCCCTCTCTCTCTCTCTCTCTCTGTGTGTGTCCCTCCGCAAGGATTTGCAGCCAGACACTGCACCTCTGAAAGCATGCACGGGAGCGAGAGCACACGAAGTTGACCACTGTGGGGCGAGCGCCTTGGCTTCTCCTTTTGCTCCTCCCCGTTGCCCTGAGCTAAGCCGGTGCTCTTTACTTGGGCAGCCCTGATGACCACATACAGTACGATTTGGCGGCGCAGAAATTGTATAAAAAATAGTGCATCTCCTGAGGGGCTTCTGGCAAAAAACCAAAAAACCACCCCAAAACAAAACTCAGGCTTGCAGCAACAGTTTGGACCTTATTAAATGTTTTCCAGTCCAAGGTGCTCGGCTTTTATTTTGTCAGCCCAAAGGTGGGGGAAGATATATAGGAAATCGCCCTGTCTCTGCAGCATCGGTCATGTGATTGAGTGGGTGTGGCCAATTAGATGTCACTCACAGCAAGGTGCTGCCCCACCTTGCTGTGAGTGATGTAGAGTTGGTGACACCCACTGAGTCACATGACCACCAAGCCATGCCCACTGAGTAACATTACCACCAAGCCACGCTCACCAACACAAGCCACGCCCATAGAACCGCTAATAAAAAATTTAGAACCCACCCCTGGAGCTATTTCTAAGCTAAGTAGAATGATAACCCGTTAGCTTTGAGAGCTGTAGCAGCAGCTACACAAATTCACAATGAGAAGACAAGATTACAAAAGGTAGAAAGACCAGAAGTAAACATCAACTTAGCAGGGAACTTTCATTTGGCTTAATAAATAACAGCATGAAAGCTGCTACAATGCTGTGAGAAGCAGCAAGTCCAGAATATTAAAACTGGTGCCATATGTTAACATAGGTACAGTACTGGTAACCCTTATCAGCATTTCTACATTTCTGATACCATTTCTTAGCATAGCCACTTGGGGGCAGGCTTGATACACTTACGTATATTTATAGCCCTACATACTGATATGCATACATATTCCCAAGCAGTAAGTTATCCTTTTAAATTTTCCTCTTCACATCTTCTGAAGAAGGACAGTGACATGGGAATAAGGGGGAAGAGAGGCAAGGAATGACACGTGCAATCTTACATACTAGCTTAGCGGCTGGAAAGCTGAGCCAATGAGGGCACAACTGGCTAGTCCATCCCCCCCCTCCTCAAAATCTTAAATAACAGCTTTGAATTCCCCCTTCATTGCTCAGATAGAAACTAAGATGCCCAGTGTGAATGGAATGGAGGACTGCTGCCAGGCACATGGCATAGGCTTTGACCCTGACAGGGAGATCCAGCTAAGAGGTAGGTTGCTTCTTCCCTAAGCCAAAATCAGGAAACACCCTAAGCAACAATTTTCATTTTCCAATTTCGTTTCCTTCTTTAAATGATTTCTCAGGTTCCTTCACTCCATAACAATATTCCACAGAATCTGGATTTCTTCTTGTCTTTATTATTCAGTGAAAGTAGGCATAGAGGTTGATTGGATACCACCAAGCTTCATAGCAGAAAGGAACCGAGTAGATTTCTCTTGTAGAGATTATAGTTTGGAATAAAAATAGGTCAGCATAACATAATGAGTTCAACTGACAATTGTGCAGCATGCAATAAAAATTATAAGGATGCTCGTGCATTTTAATACAGGGCAATGTTCTGAATGACTGTTTAGCAGAAAAATTCTGCAGAGAAATTGGCACATAGAAATATTCTTCATTGAAAGGAGCCTTGCGGATACATGAAGCAGGGTGAGATGTTCTATTTTCTAAAATAAAAGAGATTTTGCAAATGCAGCTTCATGTGAATTTAACCCAAAGGCCTGTCTTTAATAAGCAGTCGGGCAACTGCTTCAAATACCACAAAATGGAATTTGTTATGATGTGTGTGTGTGTGTGTGTGTGTGACAGAGAGAGAGACAGACAGACAGAGAGACACAGAGAGACAGAGAAAGACAGACAAACAGAGAGAGAGACAGAGAGAGAGAGACAGAGAGAGACAGTCAAATAGACAGACAGACAGACATAGATGGAGAAATGAAATGTTCTGTTCTAATGGTAATTTCTCATTGTAATTCTGTGGACTATAACAAAATACCTTTCTTTTTCCAGCATACAGTACATAGCTTTAGAGTGGAGAAGGAATGTTACTATAAGAGGGCTCATATGCCAATTCTTTGAAATTATAAAAATCCAGGCAAAGGATGAGGTTTGACAGTGTAATAAATGAGGCACTGAGGCATGGAAGAAATTATTGCTAATTTCTGTTACCATATCCTGTTTGCACAGGAAGATTGTTGTTGTCATATATAAAAAAGTAATATTGCTGTCCCTCTGGATCCTGTTTCTCTGTTAGATGAAGACACTTTGCTAAATTGTATAAAGTTATTCTTTATACAATTATACCGTGATTGTGCAATTTATTCCGAGAAAAATTATGCTTCCCAAGAGCTGAAAAATGAGCATTCAAATCATACACATGATTTGTAAAACACACACACCACACTTTGAGATGTGTTTTTAATTTAATCTGCCCATTGTCTCAGCTCAGGATTTCAGCAGTACCATGTGACAAGTTGATTTTTCTACTGAAGAGATTATGGTAGCTTGACATTTGATGAAGATGTTGTCATGCTGGTAGGGTAGGGAATTATTTAAAACAGTCTTTGTGTCAGTTATATAAATCGATGTTTGCATATGGAAATTCTTGCACAAACTAATTGGAAGAGAATGAAAGTCAACAAGTGAACATATAAACCAGCATAATTAGGCAAAGGTCTAAAATTGAACTCTCAACTCTTGCTTTAGATGCTCACCCACTGAATTCAGTGCAGCTGTTTTCAGACTAGACATGCAAAGAATTATCCCATATGAATAACTAAAGTGCATATGTGCACATGCGCATGGATATGTGCACACACAGAGACACAGACACACACATGCAAAGATATATTCAAATACGCAAGTATCTCTTGGAATGCAATGGCAGTTAGATATTATCTATATTTGGATATTCATTTGGATGCACTTTCTATGTATGTGTGTATACATTCATCCACATGTCCTGCTTGCTGAACAACATTAAGTAAATACAAAAAAGCATGAAAATTAATAAATGTCTAACTAAATCTATCCTAATAGTTTAGTTGTCGTTCTCAACCTATCCCTGGTTCCAGTGATGGGTTCTAAATCCCATCACTATTGGTTCGTGCGTGCGCATGCGCAGAAGCATTCGGGGTTGGTGGGCGGAGCCTTCCACCGCTGCTGCTACCGGTTCATAGAACCGTACCATACCTGTAACCATCCACCGTTGCCTGGTTCTGTATAAAGGCATGTCCACCTATCTTTCCTCACTCTGATTCAAAAGTGGAGTTTTTCTACTCCTGCTAGAACAAGCCATTGAAAGTGGTCAGTCTGCTGAGAATCATTCAAAAGTGACTTTCTTGTCCTGCTCCTATTGGCCACTAGAGGCAGCCTGGGCTTGCCTCCTTTTGGACCCCTGACCACTGGCTTTAAGGACCAATCCTCCTGAATTGGGGTTCTTCCACTTCTTTTGCTAACTTCTGGGTGGAAAGCAGGACTTTCAGTTCTCTAGGTAGTCCAAAGACCCTCTTTCTCCCATGGAAGGAAGTGTGGGGGTGGATGAAGAACACGTCTTCTCATAGAATCAGCAACTGTTCTGACCCAGCTGCCAGACCAAGGTACACAGCACAAACAGCGTCCGAACAAACTTGCTTTAATATTTACAAACTACTAATTATTTGTCTTAGCCGTTGTTCTAAAGTCAATGAAATAATAAAGCAGTCTTTTCGGAGCAACAGCTGTTAATTAACCTTCTTAACAGCCAGCAATAGTCCAAGCAAAAAGAATCAAAAGTCCAACGAAGAGTCTGTCTGATAACAACACACTATCTTACTATTGATCTCAGAATGCCCAGGAGCAATTTGCAGGAAACTGGACGTCTTTCAAACACGAGTCAAACAGGAGTCAGGAGTTAAAGTCAAAAGACAGCGGGAATGAATGAAGTTGTTTCCTGCAAATTGGTCAATCCTTTTCCTTACTTAAATACCCTATGGGAGTGACCAATTAACTCTAAGCCTTATTCCTGAGTAGACCTCCTCAGGAGCCACTCCTGCTTTTTGGCAGCTCTGCGCGCACACGCATTGAGTACAGGCTCCTCCTCTTCTTTGTCTTCTGCCCTCATGGCAGCCTCTGGAGGTTCTGAAGGCCCTGGCTGAACCCCTGCCTCTGGCACCAAGTCTTCTCCAGCCTCCTCACTGTCCGACTCTGGTACCAGCTGCACAGGCCAATGGCGAATCACCACACCAACAAAGGCACAGTTCTCTCCTTTTTCCCCTCTCTGTTTTCCAGCCACCAAGGGTCAGGCTTAAGCTATATGAGTAAGTAAAAAAGAGCAAGACAAGGCAATATAGAGACAAATATCTTGTCTTTATAGATAAAAGTGTCTCTAAACTGAGAATAAAAATAAGTAGGCCAAGAAGTCCCTTAGATAATCCAATAAGAAAAATGGGTGAAGAGAAAAGAATGCAGATAGGCTTGGACCAATACAGTATATTGAGCCACAGTGGTGCAGTGGTTAGAGTGCAGTACTGCAGGTTACTTCTGCTGATTGCCGGCTGCTCTGCAATTTGGCAGTTCAAATCTCACCAGGCTCAAGGTTGACTTGGCCTTCCACCCTTCCAAGGTGGGTAAAATGAGGATCCAGATTGTTTGGGGCAATATGCTCACTCTGTAAACCACTTAGAGAGGGCTATAAAGCACTGTAAAGCAGTATATTTAGTGCTAGTGCCATAAGAAATATGGAATATAGAAGTAAAGAAAAATAATTGAAAAGTGGGATATAGAATAATCCTTGGATGGAAAAACAGAAATGTGTGGATAAGCCAGATACAAAGCCTTAGAGCTAGGATGATGAGATAAAGAGTGAGCGAGACAGAGATGGGAAAAAGGAATGCATTCTTGTCCTTAAAACAGAAGACTTGGAAACAGCTGTTGTCAGAAATCTTATAGCACTGGCTATAATTTCTTTAGAAATCCATGGGAGAAATATGATAAACACTCTCAAAGTGGCCGAAAGTTAAATCCAAACTCAGTGATGAAGTTCAGTTGATTTTTCCTCATTTGATTTTTGTGAGGATAAGTTTCCACTGACTTAAGACATTATTGCTGTGTAGAATGAAAGACTGGTGAGTAGCTTGATCCTACAAAGCTCTCTTGAGAAAGAGAGAATGGGAGATCACCCACAAGTGCTCCTTACCTGGAGATAGTAAAACAGCAGTGTCTCATGGATTTAAGACAGGGGTGGGTTTCACTTACCTTCGCTACCGATGCACATCATGATGTTTTGTGCGTGCATGCTTGCTCCGCTCACATGCGCACGCGCATCTACATGTCACATTTCATTTCCGTGCATGCTCCATAGCGGAATTCAGCCCGAAATACAGCTGAGGAGCTCATTAGCTTTGTTTAGGGTGAAGAAATAAAGATGGGTATTAGCCCGGGGGCGGGCAGGAGGGCTCTCTTTCAAGCCGTGGAACAGGAGAAGCCGTCAAACAATAGATAAATTCATGAAAAATTCATGAAAAAAGATGGCGGTGGCCATGGACCAGCACTGACAGAACTGGGTTCGTGACACCATTTTTACATCACTAGCAGGTCGCTAACGGTTTGAGTGATCTGGTCTGAACTGGGAGTAACCCACTCCTAGTTTAAGAGCCAGGAGCCAAGGGAGACTACAACTTTGCTTTCAGCATTGGCAGTGCCTTTAACAAGGACACTAAGATAACTGAATTCACATTCCAATCACATATAGAAATGTTCAGTTTAATCACTTTATAGATAGTAGCTTTTAGCTCTTTTAAGCCTTCAGGAAAAGCCTTAAACTGGCTGACAATGGAAGGAGAGGCTGTTGGCTGGAGATGGTTGGTGCACTAACAGGGAACATCATAACTTCTCCACTCCAAACCTGTTGTCTTTTGTAACAAGAAATCCTGGATGGTGCCTCTTAATGGGATTTACAAAGTAGAATATTGATGAAAGATGCCATTGAAATTATTTAAGGTCAAGATTGTGAAGTGAAAAAAGAAGGAATATAAAGTTGGATTGTTTGATCAGGGATAAACTATTAGTATGATTTCTGGTAATTCTTAATGGACTTTTTGCCAAGCTAGGATTGAAAAGATTAGCATTTCTGAAATGCATATACAGGAAGTCCTTGACTTATGTCCACAACTGAGTCCAAACTTGCCATTGTTAAGCAAAGCAGTTGTTAAGTGAGTTTTGCTCCATTTTTATAACCTTTTTTGCTACAGTTGTTAAGTGAATCATGAGATCATTAACCAAATCTGGCTCCCCTCATTGTCTTTGCTTGTTGCCAGCTGGCTGGGAAGGTTACGGATGATGATCACATGAGCCTGGGACACTGCAACTGTCAGGCCAAAGCCATCATTTGAGTTGGAGACTTTGGCCTGCCACATATTAGAATGTAGAATGTATAAGTGCTGTAGGAATTTGGGTGGGGCGGTTGCATGAGTGTGTAGAGTTGTAGCCATAACAAATTCCTTCTAGATTCTCAAGGTCATCCTTTGTATAGCACCTGCCTGGAAGTTGATGAAAGGACCGGACACATTGGCAG